>JBAMMX010000008.1:15632281-15724781 GCA_037126225.1 Dillenia turbinata | reverse complement strand
AAAGAAGGATGGTGTAAAATGAGTAATTTTGGATAGGTTAGTCACGCCATCAACTTTATTTAGGATCCATGATATATTCCAAATATCATTGCCCCGCATGTACCCAAACCGATCCAAATCATGTACTAGATTATCAGCCACTCCAAATTCGTCAAGATCTAACATATGAGAAAAAATCGATCAAGATTTTAGAATTGAGATAAAGAAGTTGAGATTATAGGAAGTACATATGATAAAAGTAATATGGAGTAACCATGGAATAGAAAATGCCACCTAGGAACTTGAGGATGAGATTCAACAAAAGTATCTAACTCTATTCAAGCAATCAGGTACAAATTTCAAGGACAAAATTTTTTTAAGGGGAAAGAATGTCACATACCCCAATTTAATTACAAATAAATAACCTATTAATAATTGAAAATTAGCAAGGTTATCCAACCAAATGAATTTGGTATAAAATTAGAGACTTGGAATATTAAAAATATGGATTTGACCAATTAGCTGGAAACTAAATACTCAAAAATTTAAATATCTAAAATGTCTAGAAAATAAGAATGAAAAGTCCTGGTAATTATTCTTTATGATTAAATTAGGTGAAAACCTATTTTTTTAGAATTTTTATAACTCATTAGCCCTTCAAATAGAATCCAACAAAGTTAACCGTTTCAAATTTTCCTCTTAAAAGGAAGAGTTGACTTTCTATCATTAAGAAATTAGATCCTGAAACTATTTTATTAAATCCAAATATGGGGTATTTTCTTATTTACGTATAATTCTTAAATAATCATTTACTTAAATGATATTACATATAAATAAGAAAACTAAAAATACATGAATTGCACAAATAAAGACAACACCGTACATCCATATAAGACAACACCATTTAAGACACTTGTTTTTCACAAATTAAGACACATGGAAGGACACATGTCTAGTATCAAGGATAAGTGACCTCTATAATTAACAAGTGTTCTTACACTTGTCTTACATCATGAACAAACAACCTAGATAAGGAACAAGTGTCCTAACACATGTCAACAATCCATTACTTTTCAACACTTATAAATACCTTTTCCCCTTTTCCATCGCAAACCAAATCCACCAAGAAAGAGAAAGAGAGAAAAATAAAGAGAGAGAAAAATAAAGAAATGAATAGAGAGAGAAAGAAAGAAAGAGAAGGAAAAGATAGAAAGTTTCTACGGAAATGATAGTAAATTCTTACGGGGAGGAAAAATGTTAACTTTAATCACATAAAACAATTCTTTAAGGTGAGTGTTTTTTGTATTCATATATTTTTATGCATAACTTCTATAATTTTTACTGCTACGTTGATTTACTATTGTTACCATGATTTACTACCGTTATTTCAATGTATGTGTTTGTGATTGTTATATAAGTCAATATGTGTAGAGATAGTGTGAGCAAGAAAGGGCTTTGTCGAACGTCAAAATACATACCGGTAGCACCCCATTAATGCGGATAGGAGCTTTGTCCACTTAATATGGGAAAGATTGATAGGCCTTTCCGGAAATGGACCTCCTGGGAGGGATAAGTAAATTGTTATTGTAATGGAAAGATAAGATGTCATGAACTGTTACATGTACTATACTGTTAGTGTTACTGTTATTATTATTATTTATGCATGTTGTTACTATATTGAAAACTTTTCAAAGATTTTACAATGAAACTGTTATCGTATATTTTTACAACAAAAAGTTTTCCACACATACACATGGACCTCACTAGGCTGTCAAGCTCACACCAAAAATTATTTTAGACCCTGCAGGAATGGAAGTCAATTAGAATTAGTGAGCCGACAGAGATAATTTTATCGTGGATAATCTCTCTAGTATAGAAGTTTCGCTGTTTTATTATGTATTGAAGATCTTTATAATATTTATAGTAAATGAAATAAAGGAAATCTTTTATTTTAGTATGATTTCTATTAAGCAAGTTAGTAACCTCTGGCGCGAGCCAGACAGTCCGTCACCGATAAAGCCTTAATGAGGGGGCGAAGCCCTAACGAGGGGACGGAATTGGGGCGTGACACTTAATTAGACCAATTCTCAAAAAGACCCCATTGAACTGTACAAGGGGAGAAAACCAAACATAGGATACTTTCATGTTTTTAGATGTAAATGTTATGTATTAAACAATAGAAAAGACAACTTAGAAAAATTTGATACTAAAAATGATGAAATGATTTTTCTATTTTATTCCTCTTCAAGTAAGGCGTATAGAGTTTATAACAAAAGAACAATGATGGTTGAAAAATCCATTCATGTAAAGTTTGATGAAAGTGATCCCTTGTGTAAAAGAAGTTTTGATGATGAAATTCAAGAAATTGAACAAAATTTCAGAAATTAGAACTGAAGAAACACCACCTAACCTTGAATAGCATGAAGAGTAAGAAGTAAAATTTCCAACAGTGAGAAAAAGTGTAAATGTAGACAATGTGATTGGGAATATAGAGGCTGGAGTAATAGCTAGATCATCAGTTCAAAATCAATGTGAATTTGTAGCTTTTATTTCTCAATTAGAGTCTAAGAATATCGATGAAGCTCTAAGTGATGAAAATTGGATTCTAGCTATACAAGAGGAGTTGAACCAATTTGAAAGAAATGATGTGTGGAAATTAGATCCTAGATCAAATGAGCAATCTGTAATAGGAACAAAATGGGTGTTTGAAACAAACTAAACGAACATGTCATAATTACTAGAAATAAGGCAAGATTGGTAGCTCAAGGATATAGTCAAGAAGAAGGTATTGATAACGATGAAACATATGCTCCTGTGGCTAGATTAGAGGCTATTAGAATGCATCTTGCCTTTACTTGTTTTATGGATTTCAAGTTATATCAAATGGATGTTAAGAATGCTTTTTTAAATTGAGTGATAAATGAAACTGTCTATGTAGAGCAAATTCCCGGATTTGAACATCCAAAATATTCGGAGCATGTGTTCAAATTGTCTAAAGCTCTATATGGTCTAAAACAAGTTCAAAGAGTTTGGTATGAAAGACTTAGCAATTTTTTAATTGAAAATAACTTTGAAAGAGATAAGGTTGATACAACCTTATTTGTCAAAAGAAAATGAAAAGAAATCTTATTAGTTCAAATCTATATAGATGATATAGTATTTGGAGGCACAAATGAAGATCTTTGTCAAGAATTTGCTAAGTCAATGCATGCTGAGTTTGAAATGAGTATGATGGGAGAGTTGAACTATTTCTTAGGATTACAAATAAAGTAAACACAAAAGGGAATATTTATCAATCAATTGAAATTTACCAAGGATTTAATCAAAAAATTTGGATTCAATGAAGTCAAAGGATATGCCACTTCTATGAGCATCTCAATTAAACTTAATAAAGATGAAAAAGGTAAGGAAGTGTGCCAAAAGCTATATAGGTGCATGATTGGTTCTCTACTCTACCTAATAGCCTTTAGACTGGATATATTGTACAATGTATGCTTATATGCTTGATTTCAATCTAATCTAAAGGAATCTCATCTAGCTGCTGTAAAAAGAATTTTGAGATATCTAAAGGACACATGTAATTTGGGATTGTGGTATGACAAAAACTCTTCATTTGAGCTACATGGATACTCCGATACTGATTTTGCTGGATGCAAGTTAGATAGGAAGAATATGAGTGGGACATGTCAATTCTTTGGGAATATGTTAGTATTATGATCATTTAAAAAACAAAATAGTGTTGCTACCTCAACCACAGAAGCAGAGTATGTGGCTACAGGGCAATGTTGTTATCAAATTCTGTGGATTAAATATCAACTTGAGAATTATGGGTTGAAATTTAAAAATATACTAATCAAAGTTGACAATACTAATGCAATAAATTTAACAAAAAATTCAATCAATTATTCTAGAACTAAACATATTGAGGTTAGATATCACTTCATTAGAGATCATATACTTAAGAAAGACATACTTCTAGAGTACGTAGAAACGGAGAAACAAATTGCCAACATATTCACTAAACCTTTAGATAGAGAGAGGTTTTGTAACCTGAGAAGAGAATTCGGAATGATGAAATGATTTTAATTTTTGTTACAAATCAAAATTTAAGATAAACTCAATTCAATTATAAAATTAAAAAATATATAAATTTAATATACTTATGTTTGACTTACAAGTTGATCTGCCATTAGCAAGGCTCAGAACAACTCCCTGTACACCATACAAATCGATTTGCATAAATTGCAAATCGATTCGGATGTCTTTGAAACTTTAAATGAATTGATTCAAGTTTTCATTAAATCGATTCAACTAAGTGCCAGAACAGGGTTTCTCCCTTATAAACCGATTTACAACTTAATGTAAATCGATTTGTGGGGTTAGACAAATCAATCTTTACAATTTGCAAATCGAATAAATAGCTCATACTTTAACCAAAACAAATCTAACCCGACCCAAAATCCACTCTACAATTCACTCTATTCGACCCGAATACAAACTATTAGATTCCAAATAAAATAGTCTCTTTATTTTCCCTCCTAAACTTAATCCCAAAATTGAAATCTTAGAGATTTCTTCTTCTGCTCTCCCTCTCTCTACCTTCGAACAAAACCCTAATCGTGCAAAACTCATCACACTCTTTTTGAATCCAATATTTCGAAACCCTAATATATATCTAACACTAGTACACTGTTAATCGAACTCCTTTACACCAATAAGTTGAATCCAATTTCTCAAAACCCTAACATTTGAATCTAAACTCTAATTCGCCCTCTTTCTCTTCGAACGAGACAAAAACCCTATCATTCAAATCAATTGAAGGCCATCAAAAACTCTATTGCAGCACTATTTGAAGCAAATCAATCATCAAACAATAGGACTTACACTTCGCTTCTTCATCAAAGTTCGAAATCGAAGGTACATCTTCATGGCTCCAAGGACGAAGAAGCCTTTGAAATTTAATAAAAGTGAGTTTCCATCTCTTGAGAAAAGTAGATCTTTTACTTTAAATTTCTCTAAAAGAAAATTAAATTTAGGGAGACTTATCGTCTGGGAGTACTTGAAGAGCATCAATTTCCCTTATGCAGAACATCTTTCACTCATTTTGCCAAATTAAATAATGAGCCCAAATAAAGATGTCAATGAACATTTAGTTAGAAAATTCTACAACAATTTGGAGGAAATTCATGACATTGGAGCACATGTTACTAAAACTCACTATCTCTTCACCCATGGGCTGGAATCATGCACTTTTAGGACTTATGTTAAGGGAAAACAAATCATGGTGACTCCTAAAGTGCTATGTACTATGTGTAATTTGGAATGGACTCCGCGAGCTAAATGTGAAGTCTTCTTAAAAAGGGATCAAGTGGAGTGTGCTAGAATTGTGTTTAAGAACGATAACTTAAAGGAGTTGGACGATGTGAGCACATACCCTATGGATCTAAGCATACATGAAAGAGTTCTGCATTTCATCATCTCTCATGTACTTAGACCTAGAGGGGGAAACCATTTGATGATCACAAAAGAAGACCTATGGCTTATGGCATGCATAATGGATAAGAAAAATCCTACCCTACATTACTTAGTACCATACTTTATGATTCTTGCTGCCAAATCATCCAATGCAAAATTACCTTATTGCTCCTTGATCACTGACATCATAATTGTGAACAAAATTGATCTAAAGAAGGAAATTCCCACCAAACTTGATTTCAAGCATGGTATTGGTAAAACCATATTTAGCAAAGCAAGGTGGGTCTTTAAAGATGGTGTTTGGGGAAGAAGAATGAAGATGAACAAAATGTTAGGAAAAAAAATCCAATGAAGCATGCCCTAGTGAACCCTCTAGAGGAGATACTTCAATCAAATTGTAAACTCATCCAGAGATCCCTCTATATCAATTCCTCTATCTGAAGTAACTATGGATATGGTCCGGGGAGCCTTGGTGCATATACAGACTCAGCTTCTCAGAGTTGAAGATCAAAATGCTCAAACTCATGAAAGACTACTCCAACTTGAATCCATTGTTAAAGAAATACAAAACAAACCTCCAAATTCCTCATAGACTCTCTTCTTCATAACTTTCACATGAGCTATTGTGTCTGAAGAAATCCACACTTCTAGCTTGTTGTGCTTTTATCTTCTGTAGCTTTGTAGTAGGCAAACTTTAGGTATTTTGTTTAGTAACCTTGTTTATTTGCTAAATTATGTTCTTAAGTCTTTCATTAGACACATAACTCACTTGTCATTTGGTTCTGCTTCTAATGATCTACTTGCTCCCTGAAAATAGGTTAATGAATTTAATTTCGGGCTATTTTTTTCCCTTATGGTTTGGTATTCGTTGTGACTCTCATTTTTTATCTCTGTTGATAACAAAAAGGGAAAGAGTTATGAAATTGGTTAAATAATAGCTATGAATGTGGTTAGAATTTGACCATCTTGGAAATTTGCATATGAAATTGATTTTATAATTTGACTATCTTCGAAATTTGCATATGAAATTGATTGAATTGATTGAGTGTTGCATATCAATGAGATTGAAATGTTGCATACTCATCGGAAAATGATGTGATTGGTGGACTTGACAGTGGTACACTATGGTTGAAATTATATATGACATGTTAGCACTTATTAAAATATGTTGATTATTGAGAATAGTTGAACATGTTAATGGTTTGTGATAAACTAGTATGTCTACACACATATTCACTTATGCATATTCGGTATATACTTAGAATAGCATATAAATTAGTATATATTGATGAACTCCCTTTATTGAATATGGATATGCTGGAATGGCAAAAATATAGTAGCTTGAGAAAAACAGCACACATATGAAAATAGAATCAATATGTTGTGAACGTAGTGGCTACCAATTTAAATGAGCAATTAAATGAATTTTGAAATTTGAAAGAACAAAAAGGGGGAGTCAAACACATTAAGCTATATTTTTGCACATTAAGACCTGAAATTCTAAAAAGGGTATAGCATTAGTTGAGCGGGAGTATTCGCTCATAAGCTTAACCAATTTTTAAAGTTTTGTCATCATAAAAAAGGAGAAGATTATTGATCAAAGAGAAGTTTTGATGATGGTTAAGGGGTCGTAAAACAAATTTAAAAATAATTCTTTGGACAATCAAAGTTAAATATAGAAAATAGTTAAAATAATATTGAAGATTGAGGAATTGACTTTTGTTTATTTGCAAGTTGTATAAATTGATAGTTTCAAGCTTCAGAATTCATTTTGAAGATCAATTTGAGCTTGAATCCAAATCATTTTGAAGAGCATATGTATTAGAGAATGTTTCTATTAAACAGCCAAATCGACTTGTATTTGGCTATGAATCGATTTAATGAATTCACTTATCACTACACAAGTAACCGAATCAATTTACAAAAGATCTTGAATTTATTTGATAAAAGCAAGCCTCAGAAGAAGCTTTTTGCACAATGCACAAATCAATTTGTGCCACAAATTGATTTACAAAATACAAGTCTTAGAAGTCATTGTCTGCTCAACGTTTAAATTGATTTGTATCTTGCCACAAATCGATTTGCCAAACATTAGTCTCAGGAGTTCTTCTGCAAAATAAGTGAATCGATTCATGAATTTAAATTAATCGACTTGTGAGCCTCAATTCGATGCGAATCAAATCGACTTGGGCAAAACTAAAAATCAATCTACACAATACAAGCCTCAGAAAACATGATTGAAATATAACCAAATCAATTCAATAATTTTATAAATTGATTTGCCCTCATGTAAGTCAATTTGTGAACACTTCAATTCGATTTCCTCCTCACATGTAAGTTTCAAACAATCAATTTGGAAATGTATTGAACTAACTCACAAATTAAAAACAAATCAATCTGACATCCTTGAAATCGATTCAATGTCTCTAACATCTATTTGTTCAGAAAAGCTATGGTGAATTAATTGAACTGTTCACCAACCTCATCAACCTCTGAAATAGCATTCAATGTCACTCAATGACTAAATCATCATCTCCGAATATAAATTGAAGTCAAGGATGAAGGAACAGTAACTTTTAACATTTGAGCAAATAATTGTGCACATTATCGACATACCTTGTTTTGCATTATTTTGAGAAAAATTATTGTTGTACAAATGCGAGCATATCAGAATAATCTAGAGCTTCTCTTGCTCATAATCCCTAGTTGGTATTTGCTGTAAAAAGGTCATAATTTTTTTATCTTGAATTTATTAATGTTAGGTTTCACTTGTACCTGAAAGAAGCAAGTGTGTTTTGAGAAATTCGTGTAAGGTTCACTAGTACCTATGAAAGCTAGTGTATAATTTGTTGTAAAAAATAGTGAATTTAAAAATCCAGGTTAAGCCTGGGAGTGAATGTACACCAAAAAAGTAGAACCACTATAAATTTGTGTGTTCTTAGTTTTTAGATATTTTTCCTATATTTGTTTATTTTAGAAAGTTTTCTTTTACTCAAAAATTAGCCAAATTTGTTAGATAACCTATTCACCTCCTCTAGGTTATCATTTATAGAACCAACAATATTACTTGTTGGAAAACTAGAGGCACTCGTGAAAACGTGCATCTAAAGAATACCCCTAAACAGGTCGACATCCCCTAGAAAAGTCCAGAACAACAAAATGTAGCCAACGAGTTCGTTTGAGACAACGAAGGGAGTATCCCATGTTATCAACACATACCGAATAAAAGAACACAAAAGAATCTCTCATTAAGAATCATTGTGATACAGTGCTATAAGAATTATACAGACTTCGGAGGAACAGAGACCTCCCGAGAAGAGGTCCTCATAGTAACTACACTCGGTTTGACTGAAATACCAATTGATATGACGGAAATTGCATTTCGATCCATTGCATTCCAACTAGAAACCTCTTTGACTAGAAGCAGAGCTCCATCCAACCTCAATCGATGGATCACCTCTTTGGTGTACCGTAATCACTCTGTCAACTCACGCTAAGCATCTCTAGAAGTAGCAGCGCATTGAAGTAAAGCTTTTTCTAATTCAATCGTTCTCTGTTCCACCCCCTGGAGAGACTCTTCATGCAACTGAGCTAACATTCCAGCAATATGCAACCGTGTCTTGAGGGCCTTCTTCTCGATCTCCAGTTTCTCGCAATAACTCCGAAAATTCTTTTTTGGCTAGCGAGGTCTCGAATGCCCCCTCTGCTACTGTGCCTTTCTCTTTTTAATCGGTGGCATCCCATAATATTGAAACTTAGGAGTTCATGTCACGCCCCAATCTACGATCCAGAAGCCGTGAACAGTCGCCCGTTATCTTGAATACTGGCCCAACCGCGCCACGTATTCCAAAACAATGCAAGGCTAATCATAAACAGTCACATATTTTAAAAATCATTTTTCCAAGTCATTTTTTAACTCAAAATAATAAATATAAAGTTTTCGTATATATACAAAGTAATTAGTCAGTACAAATATGAATTTCAATCGAGAGTTCTATTACTACATACATTCAACCCATATGATCAACTAATAACCTCAAAATACAGCGGAAGATAATTACTGTAAGCGGTCTCCAATACTACGTACGTCGAAATAAGTTAACGTGTCTCTCTAATGACTAACTTTGTAGAGATTTAAAAAAATTGAGGGGTGAGTATAATCAAATACTCAGTGAGTGAGAAATCCATGACATGTAATTAATAAGTGAGGTGGGGATAGAGTGTCAAAGTCATATATATATATATTCATGCAAGACATATTATCAAAATCATAGCAATTTTAACATAGTTTTCCATCCAATCAAAACATATGCATCCAACATCTCATGTCATAAATCGTAGAGTCATGCCAAATCATGTTCTCGACAAATGTCTACCTCGACCAATGATGAACCACCAAGGGGTTTTTGTATGTAAACGAAAAACAACCCCAAAAACTTGGCATTGGCGTCGGGCCTCCCCAAGAGTTAGACTGAAATGTCATTCAGTTCTCCCATTTCGGTTCAACTTGGCTAGTCCAAAACATAGTATCATATACACACCACCTAACCATATGGAGTGCCTGTGTCTCGTGGCATCGCAAACGTGAGACAATCTATATAACGAGACAGGTCTACTATAGCATACATGACGAGTCTACGTGAGATGACGTCTAAAATATCATAGTATCATGGCTATAAGTACTATCCCTGATCTACGATTAAGGGGATTCAGGTACTAATACCTGAGTACCTAGTCTCGCATCAAAATCATCAATAAACCAACCGTGCCATAAATGTCAAAAAAAATCATGAAAATCCGATATAGTATATTATAACATATATCATCAAAGTATATTACCAGTCTTTTAAAAAATCCATTTTACAATTATTTCACAAATCATACTTTGAAAACGATAAAACATTGTTTTTTTTATTAATTACATAACAACAGTAAGACCTACTTACCTTGACTGGGGAGAGTACAACACTTCTATTAAATCTCCTCGTTTCTTTAATGAATTACCCTTTGTACAACTGTGTTTCTACGCCTAAGTCAATAATAAGTATAATTCATTAATTTAATCATTTTGACAATAGCGCATCATTGGACTATGAAATATATACATATACATATATGTATACGTTTTTATGTATACTCTATGTGTCTCTAAGGACGTTCCCTTGTTAGGGCTTAATTTTCATCATAAATATACTAGTATTTATTTCCTACTTAAATATAACATAAAACTAGGTCACTTATATGTTTATAGTAAACTCTTAAATTCCACTTAGCAAAATAATCTCAAATTTCATAATTTTCCTCTTACACAGGTAAATTCATGATAACTTTCTCTATTTAAATTGGATTCAAATGATTTAAATTATTAATTAAAGCTAAGATATATATCTACATTTTTTGTGTTCAACTCATCTCATATTCCCATTGCACGAATTTATAAAAATCTATCTTCAATACAGTTCGTACTTATATAACTAAATTTACGCAATTTTGGTAGAAAATTCATATCTCAATATATACATCTCCAATTTACATGATTCTAAGTTCTGAAGAAAGATGAGAGATAGATATACAATTTTTATGTTCAGTATTTCCTTTAATTCTAAGTGAAAAATTTTATAAAATTTCATTTCTGCCTCAATTCTAGTTCTAAATTATGCTCTACACAGTTTTAGTAAAAATACCATAACTTCCAACATACTACTCCAATTCAAGTTAATTTTATCTCATTTTAAAGATAAGACAGAGACCTAAAAGTTTTATGTTTAGAGTCTTCCCTACTTTTGTCCAAAATTTATCTTAATATTTAAATAAAATTACCAGTCGTACAGAGGATGAAAAAACAGAACATATCATTTTGCTGTCCCTTTCCAAAAATCACTATAAATCACATTCTAAATGGAAATTTTCGTGCCATACCTTATTTTAAAGCTTAGGGAGTCTAGTTACTCAGGAACAAACGGTTTAAAATTTTAAGTCCTACACAATGAGAGATCATGGTAAGACTACACATAGCTCAAATCTGAAACATTCATATCTAGCATGCTAGTACATGCATTTAATTTTACAACTTGTAAAGACTTCAAATTTGAGTATTTTACCTTCCATTGTATAATCCTTCGCTAACTAATACCCATCACTTTGATCTTGTTTTTCTTGAAACCTTGATCACCTTAGCACCATAGTAACAAAATTCATCAAACATTAATCTCTACACAATCCTTATACTATCTCAATCAACTAGAGATATAGAATCAAGAATGTTCTTACCCCTTTTACTTGTGTTCTTTCTCCAATGCTCTAAAAATTTCACTTGAACATTAGCAATCCCTCTTTTCTTACTAAAACTTTTGGCCAAGTGAGGTGAATAGAAGAGAAAATGGTTGGTTTTGGTCTTTTTATAAATCTAATCAAACTATTTTGACTCTTGATTCATTTGTATGCTTTATCTCATCCTAAACTTGTCAAGACTCCTCTTATATATTTGAAATGGCAGCAAGCAACTACCATCCATGCAAAAGAAGTGTCCAAGTCGGCCAAGAGAAAAGAAAGCATAAGAAATCAACTAAAATCCCATCCAACCACAATTCATGCATTATTTTGTTCTTTACAAGTAACCTTCTTCCAACTTTGATTAGTGGAATGCCCTATGTAGCCACTAATAGTCTTGGTGTCCTCTTGTCCAATCATCTGGCTCCAATTATCTATCCTTGAGTGTTTTGCAACTTAGTCCCTCCATTTTCCTTATTTGCATTTAGACCCCTAACTTTTAACAATGTGCATTTTTTGTCCCTATGAAATTTTGTTCGAAATTTCTTAAATATATGAAATTTCATTTAAATATCTCTAATTAAGTATGTAGACCTTCTCTTAACCATTTTTGAATTCTTTAGGCCTTGTCGGCACTTGCCGAGAAAGTTTTCAGTTTATTGATAAAATTTTCGGTTTTAACGATTTTGAGGCGAAATATCAAAATAAATAAATAGATAATTAAAATTTCGTTTTAGATGTCTCAAAAAGATGTTAATATATATATATATAGAACCATGAGAAATATTACATGATACACAGTGATCGAAAAACGGTATTACAATTCCTAACCCCCTAATAAAAAATTTCGTCCTCGAAACTATACATCAAATAGTTTGGGATACTGTCTCCTCATAGCATTCTCGGGCTCCCAAGTCTACTCCTCAGCTTGGTCATTCCTCCAAAGTACCCTGACCAAGGGGGCCTCCTTGCTCCGTAGCTTCTTGATCTGTCTATCTAAGACGGCTACAAGCTGAATGGGGAAACTCAAATCATCGCTTAACTCTACCGGTGGAGGCTCCAGTACATGGGAAGGATCATGGAGTTACTTCTTCAGCATCGAGACATGAAATACATCATGGATGCGTGCAAACTTTGTTGGCAGCTCAAGTCTATAACCTACCTTTTCGGTCCTTTTCATGACTCGGAACGGACCAATATACTTGGGATTTAGCTTCCCTCGTTATCTAAACAGTATCGCTACCTTCCAGGGAAATACTCGTAGAAAGATCATGTCTCCCTCCACGAACTCAAGTGGTCGCTGCCGTTTATCAGCATAACTCTTCTGTCTATCCTTGGCGGCCTTCATCTAAGCACGGACAACATTCATCTTCTCTTGGGTCTCCTCTATTAGGTCAACACTGCTGAGTTATCTTTCACAAACTTTGCTCCAACACAAGGGTGTTCGACACTTCCTCCCATACAAGGCCACATATGGCGGCATCCCGATACTGGCCTGGTAGCTATTATTGTAGGCAAACTCAACCAAAGGGAGGTGTTGGTCCCAACTACCCCTGAAATCCATGACACATACTCTCAACATGCCCTCTAATGTCTAGAAGGTCCTCTCAGACTGACCATCTATCTGTGGGTGAAAAGCAGTACTAAAATGCAGTTTGGTACCCATGGCCTCCTGTAGGTTAGGCCAAAACTGAGAAGTAAATCGGGGATCTCTGTCAGATACAATCGACACAGGAACCCCGTGGAGTCAGAGTATCTCACTAATATATAAACGGACCAAAACCTCCAGTGGATAGCTACTACGAGTGGACAAAAAATATGTGGACTTGGTGAGTCTATCAACAATCACCCAAATAGTATCATGTAGTGTCGAAGTCTACGGAAGTCCCACAATAAAATCCATCATAATGTGTTTCCACTTCCACCCAGGAATAGGAAGTGGCTGTAGTGTACCATTTGGCCACTGATGCTCGGTCTTCACCTGCTAGCAAACCAAGCATTTGGCTACATACTCAGTGACCTCCCGTTTTATCCCGATCCACCAATAACTTCCTTTGATAGTTCGATACATCTTGGTACTATCTGGATGCATTGTATAGGCAGAAGAACGGGTCTCCTCAAGTATAGCCCTCCGAAAATCGTCGTCAGCGGGAACGCAGACCCGCTCCCTGAATACCAAGAGTCCATTCCTCCAAACTTTGAAATCCCTACCGTCTCCCCTATGATTTTCTCAATAATATCTTGGAGTTCCTCATCTGAACCCTGGAGCTCCTGAATGCAGTCAAACAGAGTCGGCCTCACCTTGAATCTAGCTAGAAGTGTACCATGCTCATCATGGGCCAGACTGACTCCCAATGAGCAGAGTCCCATGAGAGAAGAGAGGTAGGCACTCTCAAAAGATGAGGAAGATGATGACTTACGGCTCAGAGTATCCGCAACTATGTTGGCCTTGTCAAGATGATAGTTTATCACAAGGTCATAATGCTTAAGAAGCTCCGACCATCTCCTCTATCTCAGATTGAGCTCTTTCTGCGTGAATAAGTACTTCATGCTCTTATGATCCGTGTACACTCGGCATGTCAACCTATAGAGATCATGTCATCATATCTTTAATACAAAGACTACAGCTGCCAACTTGAGATCGTGGGTCAGATAGTTCAGCTCATGCTTCTTTAACTATCTAGAGGTGTATGCAATGACCTGATCATCCTGCATCAGTACACAGCCCAAACCTAGCCAATTGGCATCACTGAACACTACATACTCCTGGTCGCTAGTGGGAAAGGCTAGAATCAGTGCCAATGTCAACCGTCATTTGAGTTCCCGAAAACTAGCCTCACAACAGTCATCCCAAACAAACTTGATGTCCTTCTGAGTCAAGTTAGTCAGTGGAGATATAATTTTAGAGAGTCCCTCTATAAATATCCGATAGTATCCTATCAGTCCAAGGAAACTCCTCACCTCAGTAACTATCTGCGGCTGCTCCCACTTTATGATGGCCTCAACCTTATATGGATCAATGAAAATACCCTCCGCAGAAACAACATGCCCTAAGAACCCAATCTATCTGAGCCAAAACTCACACTTAGAGTACTTGGCTTATAACTCCTTCTCGCGGAGTGTCTGCAATATAGCATGCAAGTGTTGGGAGTGCTCCTCATCACTCTATGAGTAGACAAGTATGTCGTCTATGAATACTATGACAAATCGGTCAAGAAAATCATGGAATACCCAATTCATCAAGTCCATGAACGTGGCTGGAGCATTTGTCAACCCAAATGGCATGACCAGAAATTCAAAGTGGCCATATCTAGTACAGAAAGCAGTTTTAGGCACATCCTCACCCTTGATCCATAACTGATGATACCCAGATCTAAGGTCAATCTTCGAAAAACTCGGGCTCCCTGAAGTTGATCAAACAAATCATCTATACATGGTAGCGGGTATCGATTCTTGACGGTCCCTTTGTTCAATTGACGATAATCTATGCAGAGTCTGAAAGAACCATCTTTCTTCTTTACAAATAGTATCGGAGTACTCCAAGGCGAAGTGCTTGGTCGAATAATCCCCTTGTCTAATAATTCTTGCAGTTGGACCTTTAGCTCCCTCAACTCAGTTGGTGCCATTCTGTATGGCGGAATAGAAATCAATGCTGTCCCAGGAGCTATATCTATCTTAAAATCACACTCCCAAATTGGAGGTAGTCCCGATAGCTCCTCAGGAAACACATCAGTAAACTCCTATACCACTGAGACTTTATCAAATCTTGGTCCTTCTACCGTGGTGTCTATTATATGGGCAAGGTAGGCTGTACATCCTCGGCGTACCAATCGCTTAGCCTCCAGTACTGAAATAACACATCGGGGTAGTATCTGTCTCTCTCCCACAAATATCAATAATGGTTGTCCCGACCTTCGGAACTCTACTTCCTTAGTGAAACAGTCAACAGCGGCTCAATGGAAACTCAGCCAGTCCATTCCTAAGATGGCATCAAAATCAGATATATCAAGAGGTATAAGATCTGCCTCTAACATCACCTCCCCAATCCATATCTCGCAGCCCCGGTAAACAAAATTCAGGACCAACTGCTTGCCCAATGGTATGATAACCAATATCTCCTCGGTAAATGGAGAGAGTTGTCTATTAAGGTGCTGAGCAAACTGGGTGCTCACATTTGAATAATTTGACCCGATATCTATCAAAACTCGGGCGTCAAATTTGGAGATTTTCATGGTACGTAATGGCGAATTTAAATAAAAGAGAATCATCAACCTTTATTTACTCGAGCAGTCAACATAAGATCATATATATATCTCAAAAAGGATTGAGGCTTCTAGCGTCTTAGCTGTCGAGAATTACATAAGTCATCATAGTATATCATGCCTCAAAATAACTATTAGGAGGTAAAACCTATACAGGAGAGTCTTCGGAGGGTTACTAGTAATCACTTTGGGATTGGCTTAGGCTTCCTCATGCGTCATTACAAAGACACAAGCCTGAGTCCTTTGCTGCTATCGCTGAGGAACGAGTACGGTGTTGCTTCCGACCACAATCCATGAAGCAGTAGGAACTGATAAGGCAAGTGCTCTCGGCTGACTCTCACGTGGTCCACTCGGGTGGCTTTGACTTGGCTGCCCTCCGAATCCCAAATCTGGGCAAGTGCTACGAATATGTCCTGGTTTCCCACACTGGTAGCATCTCACAGGTTCTTTACAGAATCCTGAATAAGTTTTTCCACAATTGAGGCATAGGGGCTTTCTCGGCCTAGCAAACTGACTCACTGATCTGGCATTAGAGGCGAAGGCTCTAGAACTCTGAGGGCGTGGCCCTTGGGGAAAACCAGCTGACCCTGTAGCTATGGAGTCTCTCTAAGGGCCCTGATTTCGGCCCTTCTTCGAACTCTGACCAGACTGAAATCTAGGCCTCTTCATTTTCTAGTCTCAGCTCTTCCTCTGCCTACTCTCAACTTGTACTATCTCCTTAGCACGGTACGCCAACTCTAAGAACTTCTTGAAAGAGTGGTTCTTTGTCACTGATATGTATTTCTTGATATTCAAGTTGAGTCTGTCTTCAAACTTGAACCATAACTGTCTTTGTGTGGTCAGGTTGGGAACACAGGCGGCTAATCTTCTTAACTCTACCTCAAACTTGGACACCGATCTTGCCCCTGGCGGAAATGAAGAAACTCCGCCCTCTTCTGATCCTGCTGGTACTCTGTATAGTACCTCTCATCAAACTCTCGCATAAAGTCTCCCCAACCGGGGGCTTTGTAGAGTTATCAACCACGGTCTCCCACCAAGCGAGAGCATCACCATCAAGTAATCGCACTCTCACCCTCAGTTTCAACTCGTCTTCTAGCCCCAGATCTGTTAGTATCCGACAGATCTGGTTGACCCAATGCTTTGCTGCCGTAGCATCACTGGATTCGCTGAAATTGGTACAACCCAACTACCGGGCCTCCTTGACCAACTGGGTCAACTCGTGGATGCGGTAGAGTGCCGGAATCGTGTTGTCGCTTGGGGCAAGCACTGAAGAAATAGGGGCAGTCGGGGCAGGTGCCGCTGCAGCTAGAGTAGGAACTGTCATAGATAGTGGCGGGGGCTACATCCGTACCCCATAGGTGCACCACCACTCGTGCCACTGTTTTATGGCATCTAGCGGAGGTATCGGAATTTCGGCTGTTGGAATTTCGGCCATCGGAACCGACTGAGGTGGTACTGGAGGGGGTGCATGTGAAGACGACGCGACCTTTGGGCCCGCAGGTGTAACTCTGCAAGTTCGCCTCATGTTGCGTCTAGAAGACATGGTTATGAATGAAAGAATCTCTATCAGATATAAATAAGGAATTTGGGCTAGATATGGAGTATTTAACCCCCTAAATGGAATGAACTCATTTGCCTAAGATATTCTTTAGGGATTTTATGACTGTAAGAAAACTTTCAAATTTATTTCAAAATATTGAGGATTTTGAAAACAATACTTGGAAAATTTTGAAATCCTTCATAAAACTCAGCGCTCAACCAATCTGGGCTCTGATACCAAAAAAACTATCACGCCCCGATTCATGATCCAGAAGCCGTGAACAATGCCCGTTACCTTGGATACAGGCCCAATCGCACCACGTATCCCAAGGCAACACAAGACTAATCATAAAACAGTCACATATATTTTCAAAATCATTTTCCTAAGTCATTTTTCAACTCAAAGTAATAAATATAAAGTTCTCGTATATATACAAAGTATTTAGTCAGTACAAATATAAATTTCAATCAAGAATTCCATTACTACATACAGTCAACCCATATGATCAACTAATAACCTCAAAATACAGCGGAAAGTAATTACCATAAGCGGTCTCCGATACTACGTACGTCAAAATAAGTCAATGTGTTTTTCCAATGACTAACTCTGTAGAGATTTAAAAATATTGAGGGGTGAGTATAATCAAATACTCAGTGAGTGAGAAATCCGTGACATGTAATTAATAAGTGAGATGAGGATGGAGTGTCAAAGTCATATATATATGTATATCCATGCAAGACATATTATCAAAATCATAGCAATTTCAACATAGTTTTCAATCCATTCAAAACATATGCATCCAACATCTCATGTCATAAATCATAAAGTCATGCCAAATCATGTTCTCGGCAAAGCTCTACCTCGACCAATGACGAGCCACCAAGGGGTTTTTGTATGTAAACGAAAAAAAAACCCCAAAACCTTGGCATTGGCATCGGGCCTCCCCAAGTGCTAGACTGAAACGTCATTCAGTTTTTCCCTTTCGATTCAACTTGGTTAGTTTGAAACATAGTTTTATATACATGCCACCCAACTATGTGGAGTGTCTGCGTCTCGTGACATCGCAAACGTGCGATAATCTATATAACGAGACATGTCTGCTATAGCATACGAGGCGATTTTACGTGGGACGACGCATATTATATCATAGTATCATGGCTATAAGTACTATCCCCGATCTACGATCAAGGGGATTCAGGTACTAATGCCCAAGTACCTAGTCTCATATCAAAATCATCAATAAACCAACTGTGTTATACATGTTGAAGAAAATTATGAAAATCCGATATAGTATATTATAGCATATATCATCAAAATACATTTCATGGTTCAAAACATGACACATATATTTTTCATCAAAATTCATGGATGCATATTTTAAAATTTTAGGATACTCCATATATCACAAAGTATGTTACTAGTCATTTAACAAAGTCATTTTATAATCATTTCACAAATCATGTTTTGAAAACGATAAAACAAGGTTTTACTTATTAATTACATGGCAACAGTAAGACCCACTCATCTTGACTGGGGAGGGTACGACACTTCCCCTAAATCTCCTTGTTTCTCAAACAAATTACCCTTCATACAACTGTGTTTCTATGCCTAAATCAATAATAAGCATAATTTATTAATTTAATCATTATGACAACAGCGCATCGTCGAACTATGAAATGTATACATATACATATATGTATACGTTTTTATGTATACTCTACGTGTCTCCACGGACGTTCCCTCGTTAGGGCTTAATTTTCATCATAAATATATTAGTTTTTATTTCCTACTTAAATATAACATAAAAGTAGGTCATTTATATGTTTATAATAAATTCATAAATTCCACTTAATAAAATAATCACAAATTTCATAATTTTCCTCTTATACAGGTAAATTTGTGATAACTTTCTCTATTTAAATCGGAATCAAATGATTCAAATTGCTAATAAATGCTAAGACATATATCTACATTTTTTGTGTTTAACTCATCTCCGAATTTCCACTGCACGAATTTATAAAAATCTATCTTCAATACAGTTGTACTTATATAACTAAATTTGTGCAGTTTTTGTAGAAAATTCATATTTTAGTATATATATCTCCAATTTACATGTTTTAAGTTCTACAGAAAGATAAGAGACAACCCTACAACTTTCATGTTTAGTATTTCCTTTAATTTTAAGTGTAGAATTTTATAAAATTTTATTTTTGCCTTAGTTCTAGTTCTAAATTATGTTTTGCACAGTTTCAGTAAAAACACCATAACTACCAGCATACTACTCCGATTTAAGTAAATTTTATCTCATTTTAAAGATAAGATAGAAACCTAAAAGTTATCTTAATATTTAAATAAAATTACTGGTCATACAGAGAATGAAAAAACAGAATATGTCATTTTGCTGTTCCTTTCCAAAAATCACTATAAATCACATTCTTGCTAGAATTTTTCATGTCATACTTTATTTTAAAGTTTAGAGAGTCTAGTTTACTCAGGAACAAATGGTTTAAAATTTCGAGTCATACACAATGAGATATCATGATAAGACTACACATAGCTCAAATCTGAAACATTCATATCTAGCATGCTAGTACATGCATTTAATTTTATAACTTGTAAAGACTTCAAATTTGAGTATTTTACCTTCATTTGTATGATCCTTTGCTAACTAATACCCATCACCTTGATCTTAATTTTCTTGAAACCTTGATTACCTTAGCACCATAGTAACATAATTCATCAAACATTAATCTCTACACAATCCTTATACTATCTCAATCAACTAGAGATATGGAGTCAAGAATATTCTTACCTCTTTTACTTATGTTCCTTCTCCAATGCTCTAAGAATTCCTCTTGAACATCAGCAATCCCTCATTTCTTTTTATAAAATGGTTGGTTTTGATCTTTTTATAAACCTAATCAAATTATCTTGACCCTTGATTCATTTGCATGCTTTATCTCATCCTACACTTGTCAAGACTCCTCTTATGTATTTGAAATGGCAGCAAGCAACCACCATGCATGCAAAATAAGTGTCCAAGTCAGTCAAGAGGAAAGAAAGCACAATAAATCAACTAAAATCCCATCAAACCACAATTCATGCATTATTTTGTTCTTTACAAGCAACCTTCTTCTAACTTTGATTAGTGGAATGTCCTATGTGGCCACTAATAGTCTTGGTGTCCTCTTGTCCAATCATTTGGCTCCAATTGTCCATCCTTGAGTGTTTTGTAACCTAGTCCCTCCACTTTCCTTATTTGTATTTAGACCCCTAACTTTTAACAATTGCATTTTTTGTCCCTATGAAATTTTATTTGAAATTTCTTAAATACGTAAAATTTCATTTAAATGTCTCTAATTAAGTGTGTAGGCATTCTCTTAGCTATTTTTGAATTCTTTAGGCCTTGTCGGTACTTGCCAAAAAGGTTTTCGACTTACCGATAAAATTTTCGATTTTAACGATTTTGAGACGAAATCTCAAAATAAATAAATAGACAATTAAAATTTCATTTTAGATGTCTTAAAAGGATGTTAATATATATATATAACCATAAGGAGTGGTGTATGATACACAGTCACCGAAAAACGTGTTACAGTTCAACTGATTACTTTTTCCTTCAGATGTCCTACAATCTATTTCCTCCGCCGCTCTTGAAACTCTGCTAAGCCATTGTCTGCAAGAAGGGAGAAACTAGATCATTCTACGATAAGAAGAAAACAAAATGAAGCGAATTCAAGAGATGATACCATTAGACCAAGAGGCTTAAGAATCTCGTTAGCTTGCTCCATGGACATATTGTACAACTCTAAATCACAACGATGAATGTCGAGCCGATCTACTATTTTCTCTGATTCAGCCAAGTCTATGTACCTGTATTGTTTATTCCCTGAGCTGATGGCCACTGCCCCTCTTTCCCTCGATCCCTTGTTACCATGAAAGGATCGAATGGGGATAGAATGAGGGATAGCATTCCTATCAGGCACCTTACGTTTTTCCTTACGAGAAGGTCACAGGGGGACAATGCACGACAGACTAGACATTTTTTCGATCAGTGCAACTTGAGCCACTGTCTCTCTCGGTGCCCTCACTTCCACAACGAACGATGGACTTCCTTCGAGTCCCTCCATAGCGAGCTCATCCGGTAATGGAACTCCCTCATTTCCGGTTGGTAGCGAATGACCAGCCTTATCAAACTCCTCTAGCTCAACCTTAAATGGCTTTAACGTGACCAAAAGAATGTACTTATTGGTTTCCTCACCCACTTCATGCCCACTCCCTGATGGAGATTCGGTCTGAACTATTTTTCTCCTTTTCACTGAGGGAAGCGCTAGTGAAGTTCGGGCTTCAGACGCCCCGTCGGTCCTCATCGAAGGATTCCTTACAGACGAATTTTAGTCAATTGTAATCTCTCTCAACGGGGTATCGTCCACAAAACCCAACTATTAGTCAACCCAATCTCTTTCCTATTGACTAAGAGGGGTCTATTTATCTTCCTTTTCTCCCCTATCAACAGACCCACTAGAGACAACATTTGATCGTCCGTCAAAGAATCAATTAAGATGACCATTCGCATAGACCTACAATAACTGCCAACTGAACGCACGAAATGAAAGTGATGAGAAGGGTTTACAAGTTACAATTCGAGTTCAGGCCGTCCATTAGCACTGGGAAGCATTGGCATGAGATTGTTGTCCTTGAACTCTACAAAGAAATACTTGCGCATCCAGTTACTATAAATGGGGCCCATGTAACGAAATCCCTAATTAGATTCAGGACGAGTCTACCGCCTATACCAATCTCGAATAAAACCATTCTTCATGTATCTTACAAGAGAAAAAAGGGCCGTTAGGATATCAAAATCGAAACGAATGCGATAAAACCCTGACAGGGAGGTCACATCAACAATCAGCGCCAAGAGCCGGGAGTCAACAAAGTTAGAAATATATTCCAATACTGTAACTCTTCAGCAAACGGGCCAGTGTATGTACCCTTAAGCCAAACTTCACCATTTGTTTGTATATCGGGACATAGCCCTCTGGAGCCATATTCACTCTGTCATTATTTGTAGCTGATACTAAGGTATAATCATCACCTATCAATATGGTGGTCAAAACTTCTTGGAGTTCCTCTATTGACATGACACTCATATTTTCGTTAATGCTAAGAAGAGCAGAGCCTCTCGTCATTTCTCTTACAGAAGTTCTCCTATGTGTTAAGATAATTCAAAGGAAAGAAAAACAAGCGTGGGAAGGTGAGAACACCAGATCCTCTCCTATGAAAACACTTATAAGGAATACTAGAGACGATTTGTAAAACACAAAATGACGCATATTATAAAAGCCTCTCCATTTCCCAATGGCTATTACTTATGGTGCATTTCTCATGAAACGACGCCACGAGTTTGGGGTAAATGATGAGACCCTCTTCAAAAAGCTCTACACATAGTACGGAGCACGTTCAATAGTCGGTGTAAAGCCCATGATTCAATATATTTAATATGTTTAAGCATAAATGGGTCTATGTCGTTGAGGAACAGGAAACAAAGAAACTATACGATTCAATCTACATGTGTCTTTAGTAAGATCGAATGACTGTCTCTCTCATTTGACCAACGATTACCAAGTACCTAAAGAACTGAACACCTCAACCTATGGAGAGTAACACTCAATCGAATCTCACCATTCACTGAGTTTCCTATTTTAATACAAAACGTATCTCCTAAGCAAGAAAGGAAACTCTCAAAGATCTAATCACTAAAGAAAAGAATCTTCTAGTATAATAAAATTTCCTAAATGATAATGATTTTGAATCTTTAATGTTTAGGATCCGGAATCCTCGGATCGTCTCATAAAGAAACTAGAGTTGTAACGTCCTGAGATCATACGACTCTAGTGAAATATCATATAAAGGCCTTTGATAGATCACAACAAGGTAAATTCTTTGGACTCAACACAAAACACATAAAAATCACAGAGAGATCTGTTCTCCCTTTCTCTCTGTCTGTTTATCCTTTTGAAAACCACTCTTTCTAATTTGAGCGTCGGAGTCTCCCCCGCCTGAGTACCCTATGATGATTTTTTGTAGATTTCAAGTCTCTTCATTGAGTATCTGTTCGACTCACAAGGAGGTAGATTTATGGAACCAAAACCCACCTCCAACAGCTACCTTCATCGGTTAACTTTCTTATCGGGAGACACCTTTATTTGGTTGAAAAATAATTGTTGCAGGCATGCCATTCATATGGATCTTTCTTTGTCTCTTCTCTTTGTGTCAATGGTATGGGCTCTGTGAAGAGAAAGATGTCGAGTGGTTTTTGAAGGAAGTAATGTCCAGATAAAGAGAACACTTCAATTTGCAATTGATTACACAAGAAACACATTTGTAGCTAAGTACAAAGTCAAGTCCCACCTCTTAGGAAGGGAAGATGGATTACTTGGTGCCCTCCTCCTTCAGGATGTTTCAAATTAAATACGAATGGTTCAGTCTTTATTCACTTCGGATATGCAAGTGCAGGTGGTTTTTGAAAAATAATTGTTGAAAAATAATTGTTGCAGGCATGCCATTCATATGGATCTTTCTTTGTCTCTTCTCTTTGTGTCAATGGTATGGGCTCTGTGAAGAGAAAGATGTCGAGTGGTTTTTGAAGGAAGTAATGTCCAGATAAAGAGAACACTTCAATTTGCAATTGATTACACAAGAAACACATTTGTAGCTAAGTACAAAGTCAAGTCCCACCTCTTAGGAAGGGAAGATAGATTACTTGGTACCGTCCTCCTTCAGGATGTTTCAAATTAAATACGGATGGTTCAGTCTTTATTCACTTCGGATATGCAAGTGCGGGTGGCATTCTTAGAGATGAGTACGAATTTTTGATTCTGGATACACAGCTAACTTGGGGATGGTTGACCTTGAATTAGCCGAACTACGTGTAGTTTATAAGAGCCTTTGCATTTTAATGGACCACCACATTTTCTCGATAATCCTGGAACTTGACTCATTATCGGTGATGAGAGATTTGAAAACTCCTAGTTCGATCTCTCATCCCAACTCTCATGTATTAGACGAATATCGGATCTTAATTTAGAAACTTGCCATTCGAGATGTTCAATATGCGCCTAGAGAAGGAAACACTTGTATTAATGCTATTGCAAAGTTAGGTCACAGTGTCTCTCGTGGGATTCACAAATTTCACTCACCTCCTAATGAGGTGTTCTGCATGTTAAAAAGAGAATCGAGCGGCATGGCCTCCGAGTTAAGTGTGTGCCTTTTTCTCTTTTTATATCCAAAAAATAAATAAAAATAACCAGGCTTATATTTAATTGATCACGCAATTTATGTATTATTATAAGTACTTTATGAATTTCATCCTTCAAGTGCTATAAGCTAGAAGCAAACCAAAAAAAAAAAAAAAAAAAGGAAAAGTGGGAAGGAATAAAAAAGAAGCAATGGAAAAGAACCTGAATACGGCTCGAGTGCTGTTACTAACCGAAAAAGGTCCGTTCTTAATCCTCCATGCACAATTCAAACTTCACATGAGATTCCCTCTCTCCCTCCATCCCCCATTCTTCAAATTCAAACTCCTCCGTTCTCTTCCTCTTAAACGATACTCATCCTCAACTCCGTCTCCAACCCCAAAACCAAAACCCGGATGGAGCGCAAACACCAGTCTAATAATCACAAACCCAATTCTACTAATCATGGAAAATTGCACCACAATGTTCCAATTGAAGCAAATCCAGGCCCAGATGACTCGCACTGGCCTCTTCTTCCACCTTTTTCCTGTCAGTCGATTACTAACCTTTTGTGCTCTAGCAGAAACTGGAGACATTCACTATGCTCATCGCATTTTTTCCCAAATTTCAAAACCCAATATCTATATTTGGAATACAATGATTAGAGGTTATTGTAAGGCTAAATTTCCTGAATTGGGTCTGTCTTTGTTTTGTGAAATGGTCAGAGGAGATGTTGAAATGGATCACAACAGCTTTGTGTTTGGTCTTAAGGTTTGTGGCACACTTTTTGAGGGGATGTTGATTCATTGTAGAGCTTGGAACATGGGTTTTGCTTCTGATTTGGTGGTTAATAATGAGTTGATTCATTTTTACGCTGATCGCGGTGGTTTAAGCGATGCGAAGAAATTGTTTGATGAAAGTTCTGTGAGAGATGTTGTTTCGTGGACAGCGATGATTGATGGGTATAGTAAAAGAGGTTATGCAGATGAGGCTTTGAGATTGTTTGATGAAATGGTGGCTGTTGGTGTTAAGACTAATGAGGTTACTATGATCACCGTGCTCTCAGCCTGTTCAAAGAAGGGTGATTTGTCCTTGGGAAAATCACTTCATGGATATGTGACTAAGAACAGTTTTAATTGTGGTCTAAATTTGCAGAATGCCATATTGGATATGTACGTGAAGTGTGGTTGCTTGAAAAGTGCCAGAGAACTTTTTGAGAAGATGGAAACTAAGGATGTTTTTTCATGGACTAGTATGGTCAATGGCGGTGCTAGATTAGGGGATTTAGGTTTAGCAAGAAAGTATTTTGATGAGATGCCAGAGAAAAATGTGGTTTCATGGAGTGCAATGATTGCAGGTTACTCACAAAATGATAGGCCAGATGAAGCTTTAGCATTGTTCCTTGAGATGGAGGATGCAGGATTGTTACCAGTGGAGAGCACTCTGGTTTGTGTACTATCTGCATGCGGTCAATCAGGCTGCTTGGATTTAGGTCGATCAATTCACCTCTATTATTTAAATCCAAAGCGAGTTAAACATAGTGTGACTCTTGCTAATGCAATTATGGACATGTATGCGAAATGTGGTAGCATTGATGCAGCTGCAAAAGTCTTTAATGAAATGCCACGGAAAGATTTGGTATCTTGGAATTCCATGATTACCGCATATGCTTCTCATGGGCTTGCCGAACAGGCAATAATCCTTTTTGAGGAAATGAAGAGCATTGGATTTATGCCAGATGATATCACCCTCGTAGGTGTCCTTTCAGCTTGTGCTCATGCTGGTTTGGTCAATGAAGGTCGGGAAATTTTCAGAAATATGGAAAAAGTGTATAGGATTGAGCCCAAGTTAGAACATTATGCTTGCATGGTGGATTTGCTTGGGCGGGTTGGTTTCCTTGAAGAAGCTTATGAGTTGATGAACAATATGCCTATGGAACCAGATAAAGCAGCATGGGGTGCCCTCCTTCATGCCTGCTGGTTGCACAAAAATGTGGAACTAGGTAAGCTTGCTGCTGAAAAACTTTTACCTCTAGATCCCAAAGATAGTGGGATCTATATGCTCCTAGCAAGTATTTGTGCAAATAAGAATAGATGGGATGAAGTGAGGATGGTTAGAAGTATGATGAGGGAGCAGGGAGTCAAGAAGACCCCCGGATGTAGCTCAATAGAGGTTGAGGGTAAGTTTCATGAATTTTTAGCCGCAGATGTGTCCCATCCTCAGTCAGAGGAGATATATGAAGTGCTGAAAAAATTCTCATTGTTGGCAGAGATAGAAGAGAATGAAAAAAATATTTCTAAGTTGTGAATCACCATGACCATGGTACTGCCAGCTTGTGATCAGGTTGTTGCCTTTTCTTTTGGAAGGGTGTTTGCAAATTTGATCAGTCCTCTTGAGTCTGCTTATGGATCCCCATTTCTACAAGGGGAAATTAGCATTGACATCATCATGGTAAGCAGATTGTGCTCAATAGCAACTACACAGGACCTTATTTTAAAATTGAAGCCTCAGATCTCAATTACACAGCTATTACGTAAATCCTCTCAAATTTAATTATTTTTCTTTTTGCTACAAGCAAGGAAGGCATTGCCTGCTGAGGGTGTTGGGAATGTAACGACTGAGGAATGTCCATAAAGAGGACCCATAGATGAGGAACAGGAAACAAAGGGGAGCGGCAAACAAAGTTTACATAACCCACTTTGCAACAGCCTTAAGAACTTTGTTTCCCTCTTGAATCAGAAAGGAATCTCCATTCTTCAACCTGGTAGAGAAGGTTTCTTATATCAGGATGTGAAGCAGACCGGTAATTGCAAGGACTATCACATTCATTACATCACCAGCAAAGAGGATACATTGACAAATTGTAGCCCATCTATAAGTTGACTCAAATATTGGCAGTGTTTGATAAGTAAATTTTTTTGGTAAATCTTCAAGGGGAAAAAAAAATAGTTTGGGCATGTCAAGCAAATTTTTATCACATTGTTTCGTATCCTTCTGGCAAATCTTCACTTGATTAGTGATAACAAGTTGCTGTAACAGAAAGGCAATGCCATTTAGTTAGAGAAGTAATTTCAAAAGGCTTGAATATGCATATGACTGAAGTGAGGAGTTTGATCCATTTTGAAGTGCTCCATTTCTCACAAAATTAGTTTTCTTTTTGATCAATTTTTAAATGAGTCATCCTTTGGGACAGCCTGTTTAATATATTTTTAGATCTCATTTTGAGCTTATAATGCATGGCACAAATATAAATTTGCTTGATTAGCAAATGCATTGGCACATTCACTTGCACATTGGGTATAAAGAACATCACAGGAGAAGGGAATGACCCTTTTTAATTTTTGAAATTACTAAGGAAACTTCTAATTATAAGTAAGTTTTCTGTGTATTTGTACAATTTGTAATTTTGGGAATCAAATGAAATGTTTGTAATGCAGGTGCTAAAGGATGGTAGTGATCATCAAGGGTTTTAAGTAGTTTAAATTATTTATATAAAACAATAAGTAATATAAAATATGGGTAATGAAGAGAAAACAAAAAACAAAAACCTGAGCGGAGGAAAGAACGGAGTGAGACTTCAATTCGGAATCAGGTACCTTCTCTCTAACGTTGGCCATAATTTTCTGGATTAATTCTTGTAACTGCTCTAACATTGACGAACGTAGATCTAAACTCAAGTTAGTTGGTTCGTTTGAGAAATCCCTAAAACCCCGCGATTAGGATGAATCCATTCCCACGATTTATTATCTATTCTTACGAAAGTTACCTCAGTAAAATTTCATTTATTTTATGGAATATGAAACAATGGTTGAGGGAGTCCGCTCATGCCTTTGAGCTCTGTGCAAAATTCAATATTCACCATTTTCTCCCTATGAGATCTTGCAGATCGTGAAATTTGCAAAAGTTGTCTCTCTTAGTGTTCTGGGCTTTCTAATTCCCAGAAGGGGTTGGAGAAATAAGGCCATGTTGAGATCATGTGTTTTCTGTTGCATCATTTATAAATGGCATGTAGCTCCAAACAGTGTTGGTCGCTGTCTACTTAATTTTGACATCGTGTTCATACATAATATATATATATATTTTCCCGCACAAGCATAGGTTATGATATGGTGCCCCTTTCTCTCACCCTACACCTTGTTGCTGATGGCAATGCATCATATGAGGGTGAAATGCTAGCGTTAATGTTATATCTGGATGAATCTTAATCTGCATTGTGTGATATGTTGCACTGGGTTGATTACATCCTCTAGATAGAACATGATCCGACATTACTTTACATTAGTATAAATTTTTCTTAAGAATTTGATGTGTTGTTGTTTCCATGTAGTGTTCTTGTTTTATGTTAGTGTCCACCCTTGTTTGACGGCCACCACCTTAATGTCATTGTAGTGCTTTACATTAGGACCACTTATGGCCAAAGATATAAAAAATTAGGTGCAACACTGGCTGACTAATAGTGTTTGTTTCTCCTATTGGCAGGATTTCTCAGGTTGCAGAAACTATGGATGACCAAGGCTCTTCCACCAGAAATCAACCAAGAAACACTTGGACAATTGCAATGGATCGTTATTTCATTGAGATTATGCTAGAACAGGTTCGCAAAGGGTTTAAGCTGCGTAGTTCATTTACCAGGAATGCTTGGGAGGATATGGTTGCTTCCATGAATATGAGATTTGCGCCCCAACTAGAAAAGGAGGTTTTGCAAAATCGATCAGAAAAATTCAAACAGCAGTACAATATTGTCAAAGCCCTTATTCAACAAAATGGATTCCATTGGGATGGCACTGGACGAATGGTTGTGGCTGAGGATGATGTAAGGGATGATTATATCAAGGAGCACACACGAGCAGCAATTGCTCTTTGTTTTGTTATATTTTATCCTATTCTTCACTTTGCAGCTGAATTTCTGTAAGCACTATAGTCTTCTGTGAGGTGCTGGACTTCATTTCTTTTTCTGTGCGAAATCATTTATTTATTACCCTAAATTAAGTTGTGCTTACATATTCTATGTATAGGATCACCCCAAGGCAAAACCATACAGGACTCTTAAGTGTGCCAAATTATGATGATTTCTGTGTGATATATGGAGAAGCATCTGCTTGTCAAGTTGTGAAGTTTGCTCATTATGCTTCACCTAAATCTCCCAGCAATGATCGCTTACTAAGGTACTTAGACTTAAAAAAGACTGTTCCTCTCACCCCCCCCCCCAAAAAAAAAGAAATAGAACCAAAAAAAAAAAAAAAAAAAAAAAAACCTCGAACAGAAAAGAAAGAAAAATGACACCGCATTGTTAGTCTCCCTGTCAAAAGAAGTGCAGTTGTAGTTTATAAGGCCAATCTTTTATTTTCTTGATTTACACTTAAAAACTGACAAATCATTTACTATGTTTTATGTAGTCTCTTTTAACACTTGAAATTTAGTACGAGTGATTCCATTGTTAGATGAACAAAGATTAGCCCAATATCCTTTTGCTTTTGCTGCAATTTACAAGTGAAGTTCTTTAAATTTTTAGTTGCAAATTGAACAACCATCCTATTTCTGTTGGTGTGGGATTATGCACCCAGTATCCTTGCTTTTTTATATGGTACAGGTCATCTCAGGTTGTTGATGGAGGTGGCAAGCAACTCCCTAGCAGCAGTGACCGCACAAGAATCAATTGGACTCTAACAATGGACCGTTACTTCGTTGAGATAATGGTTGAACAAGTTCTCAAAGGCTACAAGAACAATGCGCTATTCCGGGGAAAGGCATGGAAGCTATGGTCTCCTTGTTCAACAACAAATTTGTTTTAGGCATTGAAAAAGGAATCTCCTTGAACAGGACGGCTTTCACTTTGATCACACCAAGGAGAAAATTGTCGCTGAAGATCATGTTTGGGATGATTATATTAAGGTTTAGTTTCTTTGATGTTGTTTTAATATTGACTTGGTTATATGAATAGTAGTTTTCTCATTGATATGGTTGATTTGTCTAGGTTCATCCTGAAGCCCGTGCATACAGAAAAGTGATTGTCCCCTGCTTTAAGGACCTCTGTGTGATATTTGGGAATGAACACAGTGTAACCCCTAGTGTAAATCTGGACGTTGCGACTCCAGAAGTGAAGCAACAGTCAGAAAGTTCACAATTTCCAACTGTGTCTGCTGCAAATGATGATATGTGTTTGGTAAGGCTATGTGTGATACGATCAAAGATTCTTGAAGCTCTCAGTGTTTTCCTTGTTATACTATTTCCATTACTTATAATGTTCTAATTTCCTGATATTGGTCCTATGAGAAGGAGAAAAGGAAGGTTCTTAGGTTATGAATAGTTGAATACTACGTCGCTTAGAAGTTGTAGTTATATGATATGCACAATTCAGTTTCTGAAATTTATTATTCAAATGCTGGCTCACTTCCTTGTTCAGATGTAGTTTTAAGGATCGGGAGCAATTCAAACGAAGGCATTTGTAGCTCCAAGGTCTCAGTTAATGGCAACACCAATTCCGTTTGCTATGTGACCTCATATAAAAGGAGTGAATTTCTTACCAATAATGTTGATTTAGCTAGTCCAGCTGTATCCGAAAGTAATGTGAGGCCTGCAACTTCGAATACAGCATGCGGTGTTGTAGTGGTGCAGTTCTTTATAGATCATGCATCACAATCAGAAGAGGCAATTCCAGTTTCTACCATGGGCATATTGTATGAGGTGAGCTTGCTTCCTTGTCTGATGGAGGTTGTGGCAGAAGAATCCAGAATTTGAAGCTTCGGGGAAAGAGGGCTTTCGCAGTGAAATTTCAGTTACTCCCATTTGCCTGTTCCTCTAGAACTCAGTCAAGACACAAAAAAATCCAGATGCTGGAAACCAGTATTTTTCAGCAAAAAGATAGGACCCGTCTGCGATAGGACCTGTCTGCTCTGGGAAAGCATAAATTAGAGTATGGTGCGAAGTAGCAAATTGCATTAGCATCGGGCAAGCAGGAGGGACTCCCATTCCCAGGTACCCCCTACTTTGAAGGAAAGCAGATGTTGCAGCATATCCATTTTGCCATAAAAACTGCAACTGCAAGGCAGGTTTGCGAAGCAAAGCACTTGTTAAGGATACCTGAGAACTGAAATTATCTTATGATGAAAAGTTCCTTGACACCTGTAACATCCTCTGGGATAGGATGCGGGCTATACAAATGGACCTTAGGATGCAGCACATGCCAGAGCAGATGATAACATTACATATCATTGCCATGCATGAACTGTGCGCAAGTATACGAAGTGTAAGGGCTTTGCGGAGGTATTCGATGCACTTTTCAAACTGGACAAGCATCTTGGTTATAGGGTTGAACCTGCAGAACTCCCACTAAATCGTGCAAGGATGACAATGGAGATGAGACAAACCCCCAGAAGTGCTATTTGCACGAGATGTGGCAAGTTACCTCTGAGCATGCATGCTCACTTTTACCTCCAAGTTAGGCCAAAATTGTATAGTATACTTTGCAGGTTGCTTCATAGATATCCTATGGGAGCACATGGTTATGCAAGCCTGAAACCATCTCTTCCCAAGACCGCTGAATCTTCTGATGGTAGTCCTCAGGAGATGAGTGTGGGTGCTGCGAGGAAAATAGGAAAGGTGCTTGGGTTTGCTATACTTGGTGTGGCAAATCCAACCATTGATGGGATTCGATCTGTCATTCAAAGGATAGGCAGTTCTAGAGGTGGCCACCCTGTGCTTTGGCATGATATGAGAGAGGAGCCTGTGATCTATATCAATCAAACCATTTGTGCTTTGTGAGATTGAAAGACCATACAAAAACATGCTGGAGTACAAAGGCATTAATCGCAAGAGATGGGAGAGGATGGAAGCTTGGCTGAAGGATGATATATTGCGAGAAGCCCAGAGAGAGATGTTAAAGCATCCTTGGAGACTAATTCATCACTCCAAGGACGTGGAAAGGAAATGAAGGGAAGAAGAGAAGAGGAACTTCCATTGTTTGATTTTATGAAAGAAAAAAAAATTATTATTTTTATTTTTAATTTTAAATGAGTTATTTATTTCATGATCAATTATTAAATCAAATAAATTAAGAAAAATATACTATCTTTTCTACTAAAATATTATCTTATTGATCATTTTAAATTAAAATTAATATTTAATTGGTAAGACATTTAAAGCTTAAAAAAAGAAAGAAAAGATATATATATATATATATATATATATATATATATATATATATATATATATATATATATATATTTGCGTGTGTCTTCATTCATAATTTTATTTTGGCTACTTCTATAAAATTATAATCCTTCTAAACATAACAATTTAGATTCCATTCGGTCCCATCTTTGATGCTCTTTTCCTCTTTGTCAAGCACCGCCGTGCAAGACGGGTAAGATATCTGTATTATCTTACCCGATTCCACCATCGTATAGACGACTTGTTTAACATTTAAAAAAAAAAAACAAAAAAACAAACAAACAAACAAAAGAGTTGAAAAACATCAAAAAAATAAATATGACAAATTGTAGAAAATCAACCAAAATTCTTGAATTTATTTATGAAAATTTTGATAATTAGTAAATTTAGAAAATCACACGTATCGAGTATTATCTATTTAAGGATAAAGTCCAATTGTTAATTAAATTTCATGAATATAAAAATTAAATTTTATAAAAATCCTAACATGTCACGATATTTATAAAAGATCCAAAAAGAAATAGAAGTGAATGAAATTCTTATTTTTTTGGGAAGTATTTATTTGAGAAAATTTCTGATTTTTGAAATTATTTTTAAATTCTCATTATTTTCATTGTTGTATTCTCTATTTTTGTTTTTAAACTTCTCCCTCCTATATTGGTTTCTCAAACGACTGATTTCAAAATTTGGGATTTGTTGTATTTTCAAATGAAAAATTTTTTAACTTAAGTAAAAATCTTAAAATATTTAATTTGAAAAAAAAAATCTTCATTTTTGTAAATTGTTTCAAAGAAAAGAATAAATTTGGTAAATTGTTCCAAGAAAAGAATTAATTTGTAAAATTAAAAAAAAAAATCTCAAGGAGGGATAAAAGAAATTGTATGGTGGGCCACGCACACCTGTGCCAGGTTGTTATTAACCTCAAGATGACTATCCACAAAAACTCAAGACCTAATAAACCTCAATAGACAGCTCATGGCCCACAAGAAGCCAACCGGGCTCAATAAGTCATTTTAGGCATAATAAGACCCATAACTCCAAAGCCCAGTACACAGGCCCAAGAGCCAAACCCAAACTCCCTTGTAGCCCAGGAAATAAACTTTTTAGAAAGTCGAGAGTTTTGAGAAGTTAAAGAGGAAATATGGATAAATGTAATAAATTGCAATAAAAAGGGAAATTAGAGCATATAAGAAAGTGATTAAAAATCATTCTTGATGGATGGTTAGGATGTAATGTGACCTTTGAACTTTCTCCCCCTAGGCTTATAAATGGGCCACCTCAAGTTTGTAAAATCATTCTAAAAGCAAGAAAAAAAAACAAATTTCTCTCTTATTTTGAAAAAGTGTCTATTTTTAGGAGGTTAAGGAAGTAGGTCTTTTCTTAAATTATACCATTATTTGAGTTATCCTTACAGTGCAAAGTAGTGATAAACTCACGGTTTTTTCTCAAGATACATATTCAAGATCCCTCAAACTAAGCCAACTTAGCTCTAAACCACTCCCCTTTGTGACATAGGTGCTGAGAAGGTAGTGCACTCCAATCCCTTGGTCCTCAAGCCGTCTTGAAGCCTACACTTAGCTAGAAGCCTCAGCCAAGTCCTAGAGTTGGGTCCCCAACATAGGTCCATGTGTGCATAGCACGACAAGTGGCGCCCATGTAGCTATCTACCTTTCAAGTCTCCCTCCACCCTTTCTTGATGAGGGCTATAAATAGTGTTTGAAGAGGACTTATTGAGAGAGTAAATTCTGTTCTGTTTTTGAACAATTGTATTCCATATATAAAGTATTACAAGAGTGTACATATAGTTAATACATGATTAGATATATGATTAATCATTAGGATAAATATAAGATAGGATATTAGGCTAAATCTAAAAGTCAAATATTCGATAAATCAATATGCTAGATCTAAGGGTCAAGTATTCTATCATACCCCACAGTTGGAGTGCGAGAAGATTGAATGCTCAGACTAGATCAGAAATCAAAGAAAAGTGATGAAAGTAGACCCTTTGTGAATATGTCAGCATATAGGCACATGAAACACTTTGACTTATTCCAATGTGTTTAGTATACTGATATTTGATCAGATTATTAGATAACCCTATCTTTGTGAAACTGTCCCGATGTGTTAAAAGCAACAATAAAGAGCCCAAGGAAGCAAAGCATGATAAAACTGAGGTGGGACCTAAATTGAAGATCAAAACAATGATGAAAGATAAAACAAAAGATAAAAATGAGAAAGTGAAAACATTTAAACTAAGGTGAAGAGAAGAAAGAGAACGATCATAAGTAGAAAGATAAAGTGAAGGAGAAAGAAGGAGAAGAGTAGTCTGAAGGAGAATTAAAGGAAAAATCAAAGAAAAAGGAGAAGGGAGAGAAAGGAGAAGAAGAAGAAGAAGAAAGATAAAGAGAATGAAGATGGAGAGGGGAAGTCCAAAGGAGAATTGAAGGAAGAATCAAAGAAAAATGAGAAGGTTTACACGAATAGAAGGATTGAGAGAGGCTGCAGTGGTGGTAATGAAATTAAAGGTCTTTTTTTTATGATTTCTTTTTAAGGTGACTAGAAATTGAGATTGATGATGGTAGAGATATGGGTCTAGGGTTCTAATATTGAAATTAAACCATTTTTTTTAGAAAAATTGGAATCTGAATAAAAAGAGGAGGATCCGGAAGAAATCAACTAAACCTTTTTTATAAAGAACATTTGAGTTTTGAATACACAGAGAAGAGGAACCAGAATAAATCAATTAGACTCCATTCTCATGCATACGATTGTCATAAGAGGCAAGTGTAGAGCATGCAAGAGTTAGAAAAATTCCTTAGTAGTGGTGGTGCAAAGAAAGGAAAGGATAGATTTTCTAACTAAACCCTAATACCATATTAGAAGAGGGTTTTAGACAATTGTATTCCACTACATATAAAAGATTATAAGAGTGTACATATAGTCAATACATGGTTAGATATATGGTTGACCATTAGGCTAAATATAAGGTAGAATATTAGACTAAATCTAAATGTTAAATTCTCTATCAATCAATATACTAGATCTAAGAGCCAAATATTCTATCAAATAAGTCCCTCCTCGATTCATTTCAACGTACGAGTCAAGGTTTGAGCTCTAAAATTCTCTTGAAAAGTTTGAGAGAAATTTTTTAGAGCGAGAGAAAAATTTTTTACATGTAAAAACTAAAAGTTTTTTAGAGAGTCAGAAATTTCCAGAGAATGAGAAAATTTTTTTAGAGAGAAAAAATATTAAAAAGAAAATATTTTGAATTTTAGGATATTTTGAATATGTTTAGAGTATGAGTTAAAATTCAAATTTGAAATTTGATAAATTAGATTGATACGGATAAATTTAGATAGAATTTTTTACATCATTTCATCATAGCTTTTGATTCGAATTGAGAGAAGTCTTGAATCATTAAAGAAGTGATCATGTGGATGGAGTTTGCTTGTGGGATGTGACTTGTAATTCGAGGCACACTGAAAAATGTAGTACGACTAAAAATTATAATTTTTTAATTTAATTTTAAGATTATATAACACAAAATATTAATTAAATCAAATGTATATACTATTAAAATCATGTTTCCATACTTATCTTTCATAAAACACTACTAAAATTTTCTAACATCAACAAATAAATAAAGTATAAACAAGACCAATAAAAACTCGATTTAGTGAGATCTAGCACTAATTTTCTTAACTAAATTTTGAGTTCGATTTTTGAGAGTAGAAAAAAACTCTGTTAAGAGATAATATCTAAAATAAATCATTGTAAGTAGCACGAGTCTAAATCAAATGTATATACTATTAAAATCATGTTTCCATACTTATCTTTCATAAAACACTATTAAAATTTTCTAACATCAACAAATAAATAAAGTATAAACAAGACCAATAAAAACTCGGTTTAGTGAGATCTAGCACTAATTTTCTTAACTAAATTTTGAGTTCGATTCTTGAGAGTGGAAAAAAACTCTGTTAAGAGATAATATCTAAAATAAATCATTGTAAGTAGCACGGGTCTAAAACTTGGTTTCTAACCCTAACCCTCATTCTGAATTGCAATCTCACCGAAGAAAGAGGGAGAGGAAGAGAGACTTTGAAAAAACTAGAGAGATAAGGGGGGGATAGAGAGAGTGAGAGAGACGATTCCAGGAGAGAGCTGCTAATTTGCACTTGGTTCTTGTTCGGCATGGTGTTAATTACGGGTGATGTGGCATGTAACTAACCATTGATGCTCAGAAAGCAACATTTTATCTTTCTTAAGTGTGGTTCTAAAAAGTATAGTAAAAATATTTGTTTCTAATTAATATTTTAATATAAAAGATACTTAATATTAATAATTTTTAGATTAATTTTACTTTAGTCTGGTTCGAAAATATATAATTATTAGGATTTCACTTAAACTTTCTTTACAAAATATTATTAATAAATTGATAATTTTAAAATTGGTTTTTATTTGTAAGACTCTACAATATATCATATTGATAAAAAAATATATTATAGATAAATGAATCAATTTGAGATAAATTGAATCAAATTGAGATTTACTAAGAGTCAATTGTGTACAAAGTTTAAATTTTACCTTTTTATGTTCTTTGTTGATGTGTTCGAGTTTAATTTATCATACAAATCAAACTCAATTGTCTTTCTCAAATAAATACAAAGTTGGTCAAAATTGATATTTTTTAAAATAAAATTCATCAGTTTCCCATCAAATAAAAACAGTGTAATCAATAACTATCGAACTATCAATCAATATCTATAGAAATTTTAAAAGAAATTTATAGTTTGAAATCAAAAAATGCATTTGTAACAAATTTGTATTTTTTTTTTGGAATAATTTGCAGAAAAAATGATTTTACACATATTTTTCATTTGCAAAGTAATTCCCTAAAAATTGAAAGAAAGAGAGAGAACCACTCTGAATCGAGATTGTATGATGTTCTCTTATTTTATATGTTTTAATTAATGAGATCCACTGTTGAAAATAAATCAAACGTAGGGAAGAACACAAAATTATAAGTAGCATGTTTGTCTCATAGTCAAAATCGATCTCTCTCTTTCACAGAGACACGATCGTCAATCGATCTCCTAGAAAATAGAAGTCGCTCCCTATTAAAAACGGATTTTTAACGATAAAAATTATTGACGGATAAAAATTTATCGCTACTAGTGATGAATTTATGATAGATTAGAGACGAAAAATCAACGATAGATTTAAAAACGGATTGACGAAAAAATCTATCGCTAATTTTTCTGTCGCTAAATCCGTCCCTAAAATTAACGACGGAAATTTTTCGTCACTAAAACTTTTCTGGATAAATTAGCGATGGATTTAGTGACGAAAAATTTCCGTCGCTAAAACCTTTGTGAACAGATTAGCTACGGAAAAATCCGTCACTATTTTTCTGTCGCTAATCTGTCACTAAAACTTGAAAAAAAAAATTTGTTTCTCTTAAATATAATTTTTTTGTTTTTATTAAATATAATTTTGTATTTTTATTAAATATAATTGAGACTTTTTATTAAATATAATTTTTTATTAAATATAATTTTATGTTTTTATTAAATATAATTTTATCTTTCTATTAAATATAATTTTTTATTTTTATTAAATTATGGTATTATTTTATGAAAAAAAATCTTATCATCGGTATTTTTTTATTTTTTTAAATTAGGTTATTATATTTTTATTAAATGTAATTGTGTGTTTTATTTAATATATTTTTGTATTTTCTATTTTTAATAAATTAGGGAATATTTTTTATTAAATATAATTTTATATTTTTATTGAATATAATTTTATGTTTTGTACTTTTTATTAAATTAAAGTATTGTTTTATTAAAAAAAACCTCAAAAAATAAAGTAAAAAAAAAGGAACAAAAAATAAAATAAAAAACAAAATAAAAAAGAATAAACAATAAAAAATAAAAGACAAAAAAAAGTTAAAAATAAGGGGGTTCCGGTGGGCGGTGGAACCATCCTTTTTTATTTTCTTTTTTTTTTATTTTATGTTTTTTTATTTTTTATTCTTTTTTTTTTATTTTTTTTTTGTCTTTTGTGTTTTTATCACCACCATTATATTATTATTAATTACCCTAAACCAAATTTAGCATTATCATAAAAAAATAAAAATACAAATTAAAAAAAAATTAAAAATAGGAGGGCAGTTCCACCGTGCATGTGGGAGGTGGAACCGCTCTTTTTGATTTTTTTTTGTGTTTCTTTTATTTTTTATTCTTTTGTTTTTTATTTTTTTTTATTTTTTGTGTTTTTATCACTATCATTATATTATTATTAATTACCCTAAACCAAACTTACCATTATCATAAAAAAAATAAAAAAATAAAAAAATAAAAATACAAAATAAAAAAAATTAAAAATAGGAGGGCGGTTCCACCGTGCATGTGGGCGGTGGAACCGCCCTTTTTGATTTTTTTTTATTTTGTGTTTTTTTATTTTTTATTCTTTTGTTTTTTATTTTTTTTATTTTTTATATTTTTATCACTACCATTATATTACTATTAATTACCCTAAACCAAACTTACCATTATCATAAAAAAATAAGAAAATACAAAAATACAAAATAAAAAAAAAATTAAAAGTAGGAGGGTGGTTCCACCGTGCATATGTCGCGGTGGAACCGCCCTTATTCTTTTTTTTTTTTTGATTTTTTTTTCTTTTTTTAATTATTTTTTATTTTTATTAAATAAAATTTTATGTTTTTGTTAAATAAATTTTTTTTATTAAATATAATTTTTTGTTTTTATTAAATACAATTTTGAATTCCACATTGGCTGGCCGGGCCCGGGACAGGTGCGTGTGAGGGCGGTGGGTCTGGTCAGACAGCCAGGTTCGTCTCTCGGGCACGTACGAGATCTTGCTCATTTCAGCGACGGAAATATTTCTGTCGTTAATCCGAAATAATTAGAAAAAATAAAAAATTAAATTAGTAACGGATTTTCATAGTGATGGAAAATTTCCGTGACTAAATTAGCAATGTGATTTTCAGAGACGGAAAAAATGAGTATCAGTGACTGATATTTCCATCGCTGATACCCGTTTTTTTTTTAGTGGTTCTCTATCAGAAATTGACCGACTAATGTATATAAATTAGTATCAAATGTAGCTGAAGTTTCAGTTACCCATTTGCCTCGCTTACGATCGTATCATTCTCTCCTGAAAGATCTATATTGCTTTTCTTTCTTTGTTCTGCATCTATGTTGGAACTGATGGTTCATTTTGATTTTTGAAATGACGATTCCATTGTTGATCTTTAGTTGCTGGCATGGGACAAGATCGATAGATTTTTTCCTTAGGTATACTCAATAAGATAATAGGACTTATGCTTTGATTTAGTTACTTGCATGGTCGTGGTGGACTACCTCGGGAAATAGCTTGGCCAAATCACTATGAGGAGGGGTAACTCGTTGAACTTTAGTTCTTAGTAGTTGTGTGAATGATGTTTTAGTCCAATGCTATGTAACTTTTAGGTAATCAATCAGTTGATCTAGCTGATTTGGGAGAATATTGTCACAAACATGAAGGACAGCACAACTTCATGGCTCAACCAAGCCTTGTTGAAATTTTCTGACTCATTGTTGTCTATCAATACAAGCTGGAATGGCGGAAGAGGTGATGAGGTGATTCTAGAGTGCTCCCCAGCAGTGTGGGATTTCTGCAGTTTTCAGCATCAAGTTGTATGATCCTTTCCCATGTCATTATTTTTTTTTTTTTGTGTATTGGTTTTTAATATGTCTAAGAGGCATGTATTTTGATGGGTTCGGCATGGGCAAGTCTGAGTAATGGTTATCCTGTCCAACCGAATGCAAAGAGAGGGGGACATAGAGCTTCAAAGAATAAAATCGAAACCAGAGGGGCAGCATTTGTTAGGAATTTTGGTTGAAGACATGGATAAGAACAAGAGGATTTTTCTTCTTTTCTTGAATTCAGGAATTTTTCTCTCAAAAAAACAATGATGATATGCTGCCTATTTATAGGAGCAGCTTGGAAGACCAAGGGACTCTTACCTATTAATTGATATTTACTACCTTATTAAAACACACCATAACTATTCTACTAGGCAGTTACTTTTGCCTTAATATTACCTCTATTATGAATCATAAGTACACATAATTACAACTTATAACTCTTTGAAAAGTAAACTGAATTACAACTCAACACTCCCCCCCTTAATTCAGTTTTTTTCATTACACCAATTAATCTTATATTGCGCAGAAACTTTTCTTTGAACAGTGCCTTAGTGAAGATGTCAGCTAACTGAAGTTCCATTCTGCAGGATTTTAGTTGTACTTCACGACACTCAACTGCTTCTCTTATATAATGATACTTGATGGCAATTTGTTTTGTTATATCATGATTGATTGGATTTTGACTAATTGCGATTACCGATTTGCTATCACAGTATATGGTAGTTGGTTCATTTTGCTTCTCCCTAAAGACATCAACAATTCTCTTTAACCAGATTGCCTGTGAAATTGCTCGGACCGCTGCCATATATTCGGCTTCAGCTGATGATAGTGCCACTACATTCTGTTTCTTTGATGACCACGAGCAGAGGCCTGAGCCTAATGAAAAAGCATATCTAAAGGTATTTTTCATATCATCTAAACATTCAAACCAATCGCTATCGGTAAAACCGATTAGTTTTGAGTCTTCTATAGGCTTATAACATATACTATGATCTGCTATACTTTTAATATATCGAAGTACTCTCTTAGCAGCTACAAGGTTTAACTGACTTGGGCTATTCATGTACCTTGAAAGTAAATTGGCAGCAAACATGATGTCTGGTCGCGTAGCAGTCAGATATAGCAAACTCCCAATTAGACTTCTATAAAACATTTGGTCTGCCTTCTTTGCTCCATCTTCCTTTCTTTGCTTCTCATTCGATATTAAGGGGTTACAACTAATTTGCAATCTTGCATCTCAAATTTCTTCAAAATGCTTTCAGCATACTTTTTTTATGATATGAAGATGCCATTGTCATCTTGACATACTTTTATACCCACAAAATAGTGCAGCAATCTGAGATCACTCATTTCAAATGTCTTCATCATGTCTTCCTTGAACTTGTTCATCGTCTTCTCACTGTTGCTGGTGTAGATCAAATAATCAACATATAATGAGACAATTAAAATATCTGCACCTCATTTCTTAACATATAAGGTCGACTTGTTGTTGTCTTCTCATATCCTTTTTGTGCGAAGTACTTGTTGATCTGACTGTATCACACTCTTGGTGCTTGTTTGAGCCGTTCAGTGTCTTTTTCAGCTTGTAAACCTTATTTTCTCCCCCTTCAATTAGAAAACCTTGTGGTTGTCCAACATAAATTTCTTCTTCGAGAATGCCATTCAGAAAAGCTAACTTGACATCAAGCTGCTACAATCGCCATTTTTTTTTAGCTGCAAAAACAATAATGGTTCTGATTGTCTCCAACCTTACTACTGGAGCATACGTTTCAAAATAATCGATGTCATGTTTTTGCTTGAAACCTTTTGCAACCAGCCTCGCTTTATACTTTTGAACTGAGCCATCAGAATTTAACTTTGTCTTGTAGACCCATTTTACTCCGAAGAGTTCATGATTTGTTGGTCTGTCTACCAGCTCCCAATTATTATTTTTTTTGATCATGTGAATTTCATTTTCCATTACTTTTAGCCAGTGTTTTTGATTCTAAGCTTCTTCAAAATTTTGCGGTTCTTGCATAACTCATAAATTTTTGCTAAACTTTTTAATCTTCTTGAGGCTGACTTTGGTGTAAACAAATATTCTCTAATACTTGGGTTGGAACTTGAGCTTGAACCTGGACTTGAACTTGATTCAGCTTGATGCAGAGTACCATCTTGTTCTTGCGGCTCAACCTCTAGCATAGGTGGCTGACTTAGTGAGATAATAGTTGAAATTGATCAGTTGTCTCATGCCTTGTCTTCTTCCTAATTCCATGAAGCCTTCTCATCAAACACAACATCTCTACTGATGATTAATTTTTTGGCCACGAAGTTGTACAGTCGATACCCTTTTTCTTGGCCACTAAGTTGTACAGTCAATACCCTTTTGTACCTTCAGCATAGCCAACGAATATGCACAGCTCACTTTTGTCATCGAGCTTTGATCTTCTTTCGTTTGGTACGTGAGCGTAACACACATTACCAAAGACCTTCATGTGGCTAATTCTTGGCTTCATCCTGCTCTAAGTTTCAGATGGTGTTCGGTTTGAAACCGATTTTGTAGGACTCCTGTTTTGAATATAGACTGTTGTATTAACGACTTCTGCCCAAAATGTATTTGGCATACATTTCTCCTTGAGTATTGCTCTTGCGATCTCGACAATCGTCGGATTCTTTCACTCAGCGATGCCATTTTGTTGAGACAAATATGCTATTGTCAACTACCTCCATATGTCATTTTCTTCACAAAACTTCTCAAAGATTTTTGAAGTAAACTCACCACCTCAGTCGCTTCGCAACACTTTGATCTTTTAATCAATTTGATTCTCTACCATAACTCTGAATTTCCTGAACACCTCGAAGGCCTTTGACTTGTTTTTTAAAAAATAAACCCAAGTCATTCGTGTAAAATCATCAACAAAAACTAAAAAAAAAACCAATTTTGGCCTTGAGATGGTGTCTTCATCTTTCCACATATGTCGATATGAACTAACTCCAATGGTGCGCGTGCTCGCCAAGCTCTTCCGGTTGGAAAAGATACTTGAATTTGTTGGCCAAGAAGACATGCGTCACAAGTGTCCGCCTTCAAATTTATAGATAGTAGTCCTTGAACCATTCCTTTAACTTCCAGTATCTTTAAGGCTTTATAATTGAGATGATCGAAACGTTTGTGTCATAGCTCAAAAGCATTGTGCCAGAATTGGGTACTTCACTTCGCAACGCCAATTGCGAGACATAACTGATCGACAATGGAAAAGATCTGAATCTTTCCATGTTGACTTGTGCTAACACATGATTTATATTTTGTTGATCAAATATTTTGCAACAATTACTTTCAAAATAAACAGCATATCCATTTTGAACTAATTGTCCAACATTTAGTAAATTTTGTTTCAAATCAGGAACCAACAGCACATCTCGAATGAATTTTGGTCCCATCATGGTTTCTATGGCAATACTGCCTTTGCCTTTAACTTGTGCAAGAGAACCATTTCTCATGCATACTTTGGTTTCTTATGATATATACATATCTTGAAATATTTTCTGGTTATTGGTCATGTGATTTGTGCACCCACTATCCAGACACCAGACGTCATTCTTCTCTTCTTTTGCTGTGTGGTGTGCATAGAAAATATTTTCATAGTTTTTTTTTTCTTCGATGAAATTTGCTTCGATTATCGATTTTAGTTCTGCAAAATCTTTCAATATGGTTGGTCTGGTTGCACTTTCTACATCTCATCTTCGACCAACATTTGGCAATGTCATGATTTGATTCTTTGCAGATGTCACACCACCGTTCTGATTTGTTCGAACTGGATTCTCTTAGGTCATCAGGTTGCTTTTGCTCGTCTCACCTCGGACCGCCTTTTCCTTGAAGTTTCTTTTGATCCTTGCATTGCGATTTGAAGCTCTGTGTGGACTAAAAATCACTTTCAACTAAGTTTCTACAGCATTGCAATTTCCTTTCCTCATGTGCCTCCAGGGAACTCATCAATTGTTGGATTGAAAGTGTCGATAGATCTTTCGATTCTTTAATTGCAATTATAATATACTTGTACTTCTCAGGTAGACTGATCAAAATTTTTTCAATCATCTTTTATTCAGAAAGGTTTTCGCCATAGGCCCGCATCTAATTTACAAGCTCTATTAGTTTTGAAAAATACTCCTTTATCTTGTCAGACTCTTTCATTTATAAATTTTGGAATTTCCTTCACAAGGTTTGTAGTTTGACAGCAATCACTTTGGCGGATCCCTGGAACTCCTCTTGTAATATCTCCCATGCTTCCTTTGATTTTGTTGCTCCGATGATTCATGGAAACAAACTTTTTGAGACACCTTGTTGAATGAAAAACAAGACTCGCATCTCTCATCTAATTTTCTGCAAGAGTTTCTGTTGCTCCTGCGATAGTTATTGCCTTTCGGCACACTCGGTGTAGCTTTGATCAACTACTTGCCACAATCTTTGTGATAGTAGCAACGTTCGTATTTTAATCTTTCACATATCATAATTTTTCCCATAAAAATGGGAATCATTGCCTGGGCCATACTTGTGCCGACACCCGAAGTCATCAATTTTAGATGCTTCTACTAAATCAACGAATCTGAAAACTCTGATACCAGATGTTATGAATTTTGGTTGAATACATGGATAAAAACAAGAGGATTTTTCTTCTTTTCTTGAATTTAGGAATTTTTCTCTCAAAAAATCAATGATAATCGGCTGCCCTATTTATAGGAATAGTTTGGGAGACCAAGGGACTCTTACATTACTTCTATTAATTGATAATTACTACCCTATTAAAACACACCATAACTACTTAGGCAGTTATTTTTGTCTTATTATTATTTCTATTATGAGTCATACTCTTTGAAAAAGGAAACTAAATTACAACTCAACAGCATTCACAATGTTAAGGGGCGCAATGGAGGAACCCTCTTCAGGTTTATTCTTTTTCGTCTGATTTTGAAACTCCTATCCTTGATTTAGGGAGTATTTGTTGAGAGCAAAATTACGTGTATTACAGTTCGTGTTGTTAATGCTGCACAATGTTTGTTTGTTTGTAGTTGTAGGTGCTATCCAGGGCCCTGCCAAGTTCTTCGGAAAGTGGTGAATGAGTATTTTTGTTTGCACCAGCAAGAGGCGATGCCATCCCTCAAAGAAGTTGCGCTGGAAATTCTCCCCTGTTTGACCTTTTGCTATGACAATTTGAAGTGAAGCTCTGGGATTTTGTGCTTCTCTAATAATGGAACTCAATAATAACCTTGTACAGCCTCATTATTTAATTTGATCTCCTCTTGATTACAAAGCTTCTATCCTTCGTAGCTGGTTTGCAGGTTGACCTGCTCTAATTTGAATTAGTCCACCCAGGCCCAGCAGGGGCCGGGGAGTGCAGGGTCGTTGAAGACGTTGAGTTTCATAGATAGAATTACGTGATTTAAGTGCAATTTGAGGTCCAATAATAAGAAACAACATAACTAAATTTGTCATATAATTAATAAAAGGATTTAGGACCCATTATGATTACTTAGTTTAGTTTGATGTAAAGCCAAGATAACTAACTGTCAATGGTAATTGGGTAGTTGATTTCTGATTTCTCCTATTTAAATTAGATCAGTTCAACCAAAATGTTGGTGATCGAATACAAAATATGAAGCATTTGGTCCACGCTTGAGATTGAGACAAACACAGTCTTATCAAGTTGGAAACAGAATCTCATCCCATCCAGCCAGTCCAATCCCACTTTTTCAAATCCATATCCAAATCCAAGAAAACCCCTTCCTCAATTATTAAGAGATCACCATTACTCTCCCCAGTCCCCACCCACACTCCCAACAACACGTTCCTTTTCCTTCTCTCTTCTTCTCTCTCCCCCAACACCAAAACCTTAAACACAACGACTTTGTTTTTTCTGCCTTCTTTCCCAGTTTCTGGCCACACGTTTACAACTACAGATTGAAACGTAGGCAAAACCAATATTTAAATATGTCCGGCGAGATATTTGTGGTTTCAGCTTCGGGCCAGGGACATCTCTACCCTTGTTTAGAGCTCTGCAAGCACCTCATCTCTCGAAATTACTCAGTTACCCTCGTCATCCCATCTTCTCTCTCCTCCTTTGTACCCTCCTCTCTCCTCCAACACCGTCCTCACCTTCGTGTGCACCAGGTTGCCTCTGATCCGGGCCATCTCATGTTTGGGCCTGACCCGCTTCCCCTCCCGCAGGCCGTTTTAGATCTAGAAGCCCAACTAAATGGCCCATATTCTACAACTCGTCCATTGTGTGCAGTTATTGATTTTCAGATGGCCTGGACCAAAGAGGTCTTCTGGAAGTATGGCATTCCCGTAGTGAGCTTCTTCACTTTTGGGGCGTGTGCTGCTGCCATGGAGTGGGCTTCATGGGAGGCCCAACCTAGTGACATGAAACCCAATGAAGTGCGTCCACTTCCTGGCTTACCTGAAGAGATGAGCCTCACTTACTTCGACCTCAAACGACGCCCATTAAGCAATGGGCCTCCAATTGGCTCCTGCCCAGCTCGGCCAGCTGGTGGGGGTGGCCCGCCCAAACCGGGTCAGATGCCACCATGGGTTCAAGCAATCAAGGGTTCGATTGGACTACTGTTTAACACATGTGACGAGATAGAGCGTCCATTCCTTGATTATATGGCAAATCAGATGGCAATGCCAGTTTGGGCTACTGGGCCTCTTCTACCTGAACCATTTTGGAAGTCATTTGGTTCCATTATTCATGATTATCAGATTCGTCAACATCGTCAATCTAGCATCACAGAGGACGAAGTAATTGAATGGTTAGATTCGAAGCCACGTGGGTCGGTGCTATACGTGTCATTTGGAAGTGAATTGGGTCCCACAATGGAAGAATATCCACAACTTGAGCAGGCATTAGAACTTTCAAACAAGCCATTTATTTGGGTCATTCCATCCGGTTCAAACGGGTCAGCGGGTTACTCCCCTCACGGGTTGGAGAGTCGGGTGGGTTGCAGAGGCTTGGTCATACACGGGTGGGCACCACAGTTGATGATATTGAGCCACCATTCGACGGGCGGGTTTCTATCCCACTGCGGATGGAACTCAACGGTGGAGTCAATCGGATTGGGGGTCCCAATGTTGGCGTGGCCCATGAGGGGTGACCAATATTTCAATGCAAAGTTAGTGCTGCGCCATCTCAAGGTGGGCTCCACGGTCTCGGCCCGTGACCCCTCCGAGCCTGTCAGGAAAGAAGATATAGTGGAGGCAATTGAAAGATTAATGGGCCAAGACCTAGAAGAATATACAAAAAGGGCCGCACAGCTGCGATCCAAACTTACTGGTGGCTTTCCCGCAAGCTCTACTGCTGCTTTTGATGCTTTCGTGGAATTTGTTGCTAACCAAAGGCAACTTTAAGAATTTTTTTTTTTTCCCCGATGATTATATAAGGATCATGAAAAATCACGTAATTATACGCGTCTATGGAGATTTGAACACGAGAGTTCAGGATAGACACTAGAGTAAGAGCTCTTAACTACTAAACTGTCCCCTTAAGGCCACAACTTTAATACATTATTAGAAAGCATATGTAAATGCTTTTGTATACATAATAAATGCTTAGAAAATTTTATTCGTTCCCTTTTTTTTTAAGACTTGTGGGCAATCGGAGCAATTCTGTCCTACAATCACTAAATAATTCAAATTACTATTACAATTCATTTTTTTTTTAAGTTTTTAAATACACCAAACACCAAACTATGTCTCGTTGTACAAAATGTTTTCGTTTCTATTTCTCTAATTTCTAACAAATTATATGATTCAACTAATCAGACTTTGAAAATTTGTCATTACTATATATTTTGATGCAAAATATATGTTAAGCACAGACAACATGATGCATCATTTTTTAGTTTATTTACAGTATATTGTATAATAACTTATAAATCATGCGCATCAGGTAACCTGTCTATAAACCTGCATTAACAACTGCAATAGTCTATTCTTTGTATATTTATGACAAATTTAAAAAAAAATAGAATATATGAAAACATAAGATTTAGGTAAATTTTTGCTAAGGCAATGGTCCACCCCAAAAATTAATTCTTGCTTTGTCCACGAAATGAGTCAAATCCTTTTATCTATTTAAGAATTGCTCAAATGAAACTTTTTTTGTGTACACCATCGATATCTGAAATCATATTCAGACTAATCTAATTTAAAAATTATTGTGACTCATTCTAAGAACTATCCTCCTAACGTTATCTTCTTCATTTTTAAAAGTTAAACTCAAAATCTTAGTTAAGCGATTTAATATCACGTGACTGGTTAAACCATCATTTTGATCGATGGTGATTCAAGTTGTGGGTTCTCGAGACCTTACAACTGATTAAGATATATCCTAAGCACTTAAATTTCATTACGTGGTTTAGCCCAAATCCAATAGCCTTGTGAGAGATTTTTTCTTTTTCTTTTGTTTGAATTTTGACTTAATTTAGACATTTCAAAAAGTTGATCTCGAAGGTTCTCCTACACCATAATTTAGGAAAGCGTTTTTCACGAGATTCATTACAGTATTTGAAGCAACTCAAAATAATTTGTTTTATTTAAATTTACAAACAGACCGCATAATAATTTAATAAAACCTTATGATAAAGTAAAATCATATTGTAAATTAGTTAATTTGATAAAGGGAATGAAACTCCAAATAAGAGAAGGTTTTGAATCGAATGAATCGGATAATCTTAATTCATTGGAAAAGAATCGAAATTAAAATCAGGATGATTATTCCAAATTTGATTTTAGAATCGGACATTGTAGAATAGTTTCAACTCAATTTCAATTTGATTTTGATTTGGTTCTTATTTAATAATTTTTGTATGGTTTTTTTTTGTGATTTTTTTCATGACTACCATGATTTTCACTTTTTAAAAAAAAAAAAAAAAAAATCATGGTTCCATTATCAAATCTAATTTGGTTTCATGCTTCTTTAAAGATATTAATTTTAATTTTAGTTTTCAAATCTAAAAATTAAAATTAGAATCAAATCAGTAACTTAATAGTTTCGAGTTTAAGATAAAACAAACACCATTTTTAAGATTTTGATTTGATTCTAATTCGATAATGGGAACATTGGGATGTCTACTCCAAATAAAATAGAATCATGTCACATAATTTTAATTAAAAAAAAAAGTATTTTCGTCATTTACCTTTGTCTGAATGCATTCGCCTGATTGTTCAATGAAGTAGGTTTTTTGTAGCGGTCTGAGCAGCCTTTCTCGTGTCATTTTCAAGCTTACAAACAGGCACTATGTTTTCAATCTCAAATGGAGTTCTCTGTCGGCAGCAAAGGATCGAATCTGGACCGAACCCAAACTAAGCTTCCTTAGCGTAATGACCACCTGTTTTAAAATCAGCACCTTTTATAATAAATTTCTATATCCACACTACTTTTAGAATAACTTATGATTATAGATGGTATCCGACTCGATCTATGTCGGGCTCAAGGCTAACTGGGCCGTGGCTCGACGAGCAACACCCTTTTGGTGTTCATCAATCAAATCTCTCATTGACAATCAATTCTTCGGTCTAATATTAATCGGTATTTAGACTTCCTCGGTGTTTGAAGGTTGACACATAATCCACTAACATAATATCTACTCTTCCTAAATCACGGGGACAATTTCACGTAAATGGAAAGGAAATCTACAATTGTGATCAATAAAGAAAAGAATCTCAATGACGATATGGACATTCCGAACCGATAAGAGTTTGAAATTTTTAAGAATTCTACACTATGATCCCCCAAATCTTGAGGTACTCTGATAAGAAAATTAGAGTTTCAACACCTTATATAAATACGACACTCATATACAAGAACTATATAAACATCATAAAGTCACCTAACCAGATACGCTTTCTGGACCTACACATTACACATAAGACACACAGAACTCTATTTTAGTCTGTTTCACTCTTTTGAAAATCACTCTCTAACTTGATCATCGAAATCTCCCCCGTCGGGACACCCTCCAACGGTTTTTTACAGATCTCACCGATCAAGACCATTAGATGGCCAAGTCATCCCGCTCAAGTTAGCAAAATCATTATCTGTAGAGTCAAACCAACCTCTAACAAATTGGCGCTCTCCGTGATAACAAACTGATTTCCTAATCAAACCAGTACTCATCCTCATACTCTTCCCTTTTCCATCATGGCCACAGTTAAGAGAAAAAAACCAATCATCTATTTCGATAACGACAAGTTAATGGGAGTCGATATCAACCAAAACGATCCGCTAGTCATCACAACAAGAATTGGATCTTACCTTGTCAAGAGGACTTTAATAGATCAAGGAGCAGACCGTGACATCCTCTTTTGGGAAGCATTCAGCCAGATGGGTTTTACCCTGTCTCATCTCCAACCTTTTGACCAATCCATCAGAGGGTTTGCTGGCAAACATATATGCCTAGAAGGCACCATCTCGCTCGTTGTAACTCTAGGGACGTCCCCTCACTATACTATCGCCAAGACCACTTTTTATGTGTTAAGCTTCCGTCTCCCTATAATGCCATCCTAAGTCACCCTAGTCTGAACGATCTCGAAACATTACAAAGCGCTAGGCATATGAAGATCAAATTTAGAACATTATTGGGGATCGCAACACTTCACGGTGATCACGATCCGTTGGTCATTCCCGTAACTGGAGAAGAAGGAGAAGTCCTAATAGTAGACACTATGGAACTTAAAGATGAGATCGAGCAATCGTCTAAATCTCAACCTTCAAAGGAAGTAATCGAAGTCTCTATCACGAACACACCCGGCCAAACTGTTCAAATTGGAACCCATCTACCAATGTCCCTTCGAAAGGCAATCATGGATTGCCTACGACGTCATTCAAAAGTCTTTGCATGGTCCCCTGAATATATGTCAAGTATTCATCCTTCAGTTATAATTCATAAACTGACTGTAGATATCAATGTAAGCTAGTCAAGCAGAAGAAAAGAGTGGTTGTGCCAGAACTCCAACGCGCGATATAAGAAGAAATCCAAAAACTCCTAGTAGCAGGGTTTATTTGAAAAGTATCGTACGCGGAGTGATTGACCAACGTAGTCATGGTAAAGAAGAAAAATGGCAAGTGAAGAATGTGTATAGACTTCACCAATCTTAACAAAACAAATTCAAAAGACAACTACCTAATCCCCAATATCAACAAGTTGGTAGACAATTCATCGGATCACCGACTCTTGAGTTTTGTGGATGCCTATTCCGATTACATTCAGATATGTATGGCTCCAGAAGACGAGAAAAAAACTAGATTCATCATTGAGTTCGGTACCTATTGTTACAAGGTCATACCATTCGGCCTCAAGAATGCCGGAGCGACCTTCCAATGCTTGATCAACAAAATTTTTTGTGAACAACTCAGCAAAAATGTGGAGGTTTATTTCGATGACATGCTTGTCAAAAGTAATGATGTCGAAGAGCACGTAACGAACCTAGAAGAGATATTCCAGACATTAGAGCGATATAACATGAAGTTGAATCCAGCGAAATGCACTTTTGGAATCACGTCGAGAAAATTTCTAAGTTTCCTAATTATTAACCAAGGAATCGAGATGAATCGAGAGAAAATTCAATCCATACTCGACATGGCACCACTGAGGACAATGAAAGACATGCAGCGCCTCACCGATAAAATCGCAACTCTGAACTGATTCATGTCGAAAGTGGGGGAGAAGTATAAACCCTTCTACGATACTCTGAAAAAGTTCCAAAAATTCATATAAACGCCTGATTACCGAGCAGCATTCGAGCAACTCAAAGAATATCTCATATCACCCTCACTCCTTTCCCAGCCAGTCCCTAGTGAGAAACTCTATCTTTATCTCTTTGTTTCAAATCAAGCGCTCTGCTCTATCCTCGTGAGACAGGAATCCACCACACAGAGGCCGGTATACTATGTCAGTCGCATACTCCATAAGTTAGAGATCAACTACCGATTTATCGAGAAGATAGTTTTCACCTTAGTCATCACCGCCTGACGTCTCTTGCCATATTTCCAAATCACACCATAGTGGTGCTGACCAACCAATTTCTAAAGTAGATTTTGTAGAAAAGAGACACCTCAGGTCAACTCATTAAATGGAGCATCATGCTAGACGAAGTCGATATCGAATACTAGCCAAGGCCAGCTATCAAAGGCTAAGTTCTCGCAGACTTTATCCTCGAGTGCACGTTCCCAATGTCCATCAAACAAGCCCCTACCTATGACTAAGAAGAACATACACAATCCAAATGGACACTTCATATGGATAAGTCATCTAACTCCTCGGAAGCAAAGCAGGACTCATTTTAGTAGGACCACACAATTTTAAAACCAAATATGCCCTCTGTTTCGACTTTGGAGCGACAAAAAATAAGGCTGGATATGAAACCTTTCTGACTAGATTGCGAATCGCAGCATCCTTAGGGACCCAAAATATACGGATATTTACCGATAGCTAGTTGGTCGTTAAATAAATCAAAGAGATCTACGAAACTAAAGAGCCAACGATGGCAAAGTACCTATCTAAGATACGCGAGGCGATAGGCAAGTTCGACTGGGTAGACATATACCAGATCCCTTGATCAGAGAACGCAAGAGCCGATATGCTTTCAAAGTTGGCTAACTCAAATTCGGTAGCAACCAGTTGAACGATTTACATAGAAAACCTATCGTACTCAAGCAGCAAAGAGTCCGAATAGATCCTATCGATAAACAGTTTACCAAGTTGGAAAGACTCCATAGAGGTATATTTGAGGTATGAGCAATTACCGAGCTCGCCCTCTGAAGCCATCAAATTGGGAGCAAGGCTGCCCATTATGCTATCATCAACGGAGATCTCTACAAGAAGTCCTACACTCATCCATATCTAAAGTGCCTGACACCGGAGGAAGGGGACTACATACTTCGAGAAATCCATGAAGGGATATATGACAACCACTTAGATACACAAAATCTGGTGAATAAAACTCTTCGACAGGGGTATTACTGGCCTACCATGAAGACTGATACAAACGACAATGTCAAAAGATGCGACAAGTGTTAATATTTTTCATTGGTATCATGCTAGCCCTCCACTGAGTTCTGCCCAACAGTTAGCCCACAGTCGTTTGCTCAATGGGGGATAGACATTTTAGGGCCACTCCCCCAGTGACCGGATAACAAAAGTTTCTAGTCATGGCTATCGACTATTTTACCAAATTGGTAGAAGTCGAACCAATAGCTCAGATTACTACTGATAAGATGTAGCATTTTGTGTGGACATCCATCATTACCAGGTTCGGCGTGCCTCATGTCCTGATTACTGACAACGGCAAGCAATTTGATAGCAGAAACTTCCGAGACTTCTACAGTAGATTGGAGATCCAATATCGCTTTACTTCCATCGCCTACCTACAAACCAATGGTCTTGCAGAAGTAACCAATCGAATGATCCGACAAGGACTTAAAGCCACACTAGAAGAAGTCAAAGATCGTTGGGTAGATGAGCTCTATTGCATTCTTTGGGCCTATCAAACAGCGTCCCGAAGGGCAATAGAAGAAATGTTGTTCAGCTTGACTTACGATTGCAAGATAGAAATATTAATGGAGATTAGCATTCATTCACTACGGATGGATCTATATGAACAAGGGTGAAATGAAACGGCGCAAGACAAACAGCTGGACCTACTCCCTGGGCTAAGTCCGAATGGTTGCTTACCAACAGCAGATGGCAAGGTACTACAATAGGCAAGTCAAAACCAGAACCTTCAAGCTAGGTGAGCTAGTACTCAGGAAGGTAGAAGCCACCGAACAATCTCAACCAAGGGGCAAACTAACACTTAATTGGGAAAGGCCTTACAAAATATGCTCAGAAATCCATCCAGGCACATACAGCCTTAACCACCTAGACAACTTGACCATGCCTCGAAGTTGGAACTTTGAGAACCCACGCATCTATTACTAGTGACGATCAACACTCTCCCGAGGGAACATCTTCTACCCAACGCCCAATCGAACGATCAGGTAAGACATTTACGATCACCTCTCTCGTTACACTACCTTACCAACCGATCGATATGTTTTTGTACTTATGTTTTTCAAAACATGTTACCAATAAGGGATGTAACTCCCAGTCGGATAGACATGGTCTATCATACTATTTGAACTCACTATCGAGCAAATGAGTGCTCCTGAATGGTGTCTATCATTAGAGATTTATTTCCCTGAAAGAGCTAGTATCGCCCAGTCCTCCGGAATGAAACCTATCGTTAGGGATTTATCTCCCCAAATGGATAAATATCATCTAGTCCTCCTGAATGGAGTCTATCATTAGAAATTTATCTCCCCGAACCAACAAACATAGCCCATTCTCTTAATGAATGTACGTTAATAGTGACTCACTCTCACAGTCATAAGCAATCTAACGAGTACAAGAGCAATAGCATCCCGTGCCTAATAGCTAAATAAGCCTACCGATAACAGAGCATACTACTAGTGAGGATACATGATTATGCTTCAGTACTCATCATTCGCATCAGAAGGATACCAACAGATAAGGCAATTACTCTCTCAACCAAGGCAAGAACGATAAGTAAGTAACAGAACTCTCTTTTTATTCCAACGTAATAATACATATCAGAGTACATAATTAAATACAATGTGAAAGAAAGTTTATAAGTCCATGAGTCAAACTGGATCATATTGAAAGGAGTATATTAGAAGCCGAAGTGACATATAAACCTTACGCTGGAAAGCCAACTGGATTTGAACTGAGAGCCGAAAGAAGTTTTGTGACCCACAAGCATCACACGATCGGAACAAGAAGACCATAGAAGGAATTTTGAAGCTAGAAAGGACTTTATAGAAGGTAGAAGTTGGCCAAAAAAGAGACAGAAAAGATGAGTCAATTACACCTCTTCTATCGTTTGGCCTCTTGCAATCTCTCAATTTCACTTATCGCCTGACTTGATGGAGCGGCAAGAAGTATCTTCAACAACCTCTGTTACACCAATCGGTCGGATGATAATTCTAACCTTGAGAAGAGAGTTTCCACTATGAACAATAATCTCTCCTGTTCGAGCTAAGATCTTCTGTGATCAAAGCCAACATTCTCAAGAAACCCCGGTAGGGTCCATCTTGGAGTTAGGATCCCACACATCATGATGGGACCTTGTATTGAAAGTCTCATTCTTGATGAAGTCTTGTATCAGCAGAAGTCTTCTAAACTATTAGGTTTTGTGGTTCAAAACACATAATCAAGTTATCTCTTAAAAATGCTAACTCTTAACAGAAGGGACTTATAGAATCACTCATGGAAGTAGTTCATATTGCTTTGACATGGTACAGGGATCCTCTACCGCCTATTTATAACTATGAAGACATAACCCCAGTGATTTTGAGCAGATGAAACGACCCAATGAGAAACATATGCAATGAATGAAGAATTCAGGTTTTCCAGCTTCCCACGTAGCATCTATTTCAAGAATATTTATTTGGTGGTTATTTATATTTATGCTCTCACGACCTTTCAAGGGGTGATCCTTCACTTACTCCTTAAGTCTCTTCTTCGAAGTGCATAAGAAGTAGGGGGCAAATGATGGTATTTTGCCCAAACTATATCGGGTTTAAGACTAACCAGGGCCCTAGCTCGACGAATAACATCCTCTTAGTGTTCACCAGCCAGATCTCTCCTTGGCAACCAATTGCTCGGTCTAACGTTGATCGGTATCTAGACCTCCCCGTTACTCGGCGGTCGACACACAATGCATTAATGTAATATCTATTTTTCCTAAATCACGAAGGCAATCCCACGTAAATGAAAAGGAAATCTACAATCATGACCGATAAGAAAAAGTATCTTCATGATGATCTGGATATTCCAAATTGATAAGAGTTTGAAATTTTTTAGAATCTTACATTACGATCTCTGAAATCTCGGGCTATTCTTGTAAGGAAACTAGGGTTTTAATACTTTGTATGCATACAACTCTCACATGTAGGAACTATAAAATCATCACAAATTCATCTAGCCAGATACGTTCTGTGAACTTACACATTACAAATAAGGCACATAGAACTCTCTTTTGATCTGTTTTTCTTTTTAAAAAACGCTCTCTAATTTGAGTATCGGAGTCTCTCCCATTGGAACACCATCCGGTGGTCTTTTGCAGGTCTCACTGATCAAGACTATCAGAAGACCAAATTATCCCGTTCAAGTTAGTAGAGTCATTATCTGTGAAATCAAATGCACCTCCAACAATTATTGTTGTTGTTATTGTTGTTAAAAATTATGTACGGAATTTGGCTTAGTTTATAAAGTTGTAAATTTAATTCACAAATTGATATATTTGAGAGCCCTATCGAAAAGAAAAGGAGAAAAACTAATTTTAAGGAGTGAAATGTAATTTTGAGAAAGAGAAGTTTTTTGCCACATTTTAAGAGGGCGTGCAAGCCTTTTATTTTACATTATTCAACTTATGATATTTACCGTCCAAAATAATAATAAAAATTAAAATTAAAATAATTATTATATAAATAATTTTCATGTCAAAAATCCTAACTATCGTCTTTTCTATTCAACCAACTTGGTATAAGGTTTTTAGGCATACATACTCTATTTTTATCTACTAATTCTAGTGCTTATGTTTTGCCACACAAGTTATTTAAATATTCGCACGTACCATAAAACCTACAATTTTCTTCTTGAAAATAACAGAGACATGATTGTGCGTAGATATCCTCTTTTTAGACCAACAAGTTAAGATTTTCTCTTTTGAAATAATTTATATAAATATGTTCCACGACTATTATTTAATTTCCATGTGACCTCTTCACAATTTTGCATAAAGAATAAGAAATATTCATCTAATATACAGAATGCTCCGCGATTTAATACAAAAATAAGGAGATGATAAATATATATATGTATGCAATTTTTTCTTTATATTTTATAAAGATATTTTTACGTCTCGAACCCGTAATCTCAAGATCACCAAAAGAATAATTTTATCATTACGTCAAAATTCGTCATCTAAATAAAATCTTAATATTAAATATATTATGAAAAACAAAATTTGACACAAAATTGAATTACTAGGCTCATATTGGCTCACTTTATTAATATATAACTAAATATTATGGGAGGGTTTACTATTTCTTTTATTGTAGACTACATATTTAGAAAGAATTTTAAAAAGTATATGTATTTTCGATTGACATTATTCAAATAAGGACACCACGCGCGCACAATGTATGCAAAAAATAAAATAAAATAAGTTTAATAATTAAATAAATCAAGAAGAGAACTGAGGGTTAGTTATGAAGAAATTAGAGGTTTTTAAATAATAGATAATTTTACTAAAATATTTAAATTTCTATTTTGTTTATTTACTTATTTATTTTAATAAAAGAGGTTTTTTTAGGAATTACAGGTTATAGATAGGTAGTTGTCAGAAGTCGTGTTCGGACTTGGGACCGAAGGAAAGCAGTCATGGAACCAAAGTGCAAACAATAGGATTCGTCCAATTCCCACCATTCACACTTCTCTCTCTCTCTCTCTCTCTGCGCGGGGAAGAGAGAGAGAGTACCCGATCGATCTCCTTCAGCATCAACCCGAGACATGGGATAATCAAATCTCACCGACTAGTCAACTCTACTTTCTCTCTCTCTCTCTCGTGTTTGCCGTCATTCCTTAACCGTTTTACATGTTTTCCTTCGACCCTAAGCTTTTCTGCTAATTCTTCTGTCGTGACTGTACTTCTAGGATGCAAGCCCACCAGCTATAAATTTCGTACGTGACTTCGCCTAAATCAAACCCATGAAACATCTCTCTCAAACATGGCATCTTCTCCTTCTTCTTCTTCAGCCGAAATCTTGGTGGTTCCGTTTATTGGGCAAGGCCATCTCTTCCCATCTATGGAACTGTGCAAGCACTTGGCCTCCCGCAATTACCAAATTACCCTTGTTATCGAATCCCATCTCTCTTCCACCGTCCCCTCCTCTTTCCGGCAGCTCCCCCTCGTCTCCGTTGCCGAGATCTCCTCTTTTCCAATGCTTCCTCCACCTCCTCTGTCTTCCCCCGCCGTTGACCTCTCTGACGTCATGAAGCATTTCCATCAAGTCCTTGAAGAATTCCTCTCTGGTCGGGCTAAACCCGTATGTGCAGTGATCGATGTCATGATGGGCTGGAGCAAAGATGTTTTTGCCAAGTTTCAGATTCCGACAGTCAGTTTCTTCACCTCCGGCGCGTGTTGCTCCGCCCTCGAGTACGGCGCGTGGAAATGTAACGCGGCCGAGTTGAATCCCGGTGAAACCCGGATCATTCCTGGGTTACCCGAAGAGATCGCTCTCACTTATTTCGATCTTCAAAGAAAGCCTCATTGGCCTCATGTCGGAGGCCTGCCTCCGGGTGCACCTGGCGGTCCTTTTCCCGGTCCGCCTCCTGGAGTTGGGTTTCCAAATCATCCCGGTGGTGGCCCGCCTTCTGGCCCATCAACTGGTCCCGGATGCCCCAATCAGCCCGGTGGCGGCTCGCGAAGATTTGGACCGGCAGTTCCGGGTCAGCAACCACCTTGGTTGCAAGAAATCGAGGGTGCTATCGCGATATTGCTCAACACGTGTGATGAACTTGAAGGCCCGTTTATCAAGTACGTGGCTTACAAAATTGGGGTACCGGTTTGGGGTGTTGGACCGCTATTACCAGATGAGTACTGGAACTCGGCCGGTTCACTCATCCATGATGGGAAAGTCCGGACCAACCGGAAATCCAACCACTCCGAAGGGGAAATAATTGACTGGTTGGACTCAAAGCCGCATGGGTCTGTCATCTACGTATCATTTGGAAGCGAGTTGAGTCCCACGCCGGAGGAATGTGCCGAGCTAGCTAGTGCACTAGAGTCAACGACCCGGCCCTTCATATGGGTCATTCAGCGCAACACGGGCCGCGGGCCACCACCGGGTTTGCTGGGCAAAAAACCCTGTTCAGAAGAACCAGACGATGGTTACTATCCTCATGGTTTAGATGCCAAAGTAGGGAGCAGAGGTCTGATCATACATGGATGGGCCCCGCAGTTGCTAATACTGTCTCACCCATCAACGGGTGGATTTCTATCACATTGTGGATGGAATTCAACGGTGGAGGCTATTGGTCGTGGGGTGCCAATTTTGGCATGGCCTATTAGAGGGGATCAATTTTTCAATGCAAAGTTGTTGATTTCTCATCTCAAGATTGGCTCTATGGTGACTGCTAAAGACTTGTCTCAGACCATAAGGAAGGATGATATATTGAGAGGAATTGAGAGATTTATAGGGGATGAAGAGATTAAGAGAAGGGCAAGGAGTCTAAAAGAGAAGTTTGAGTGTGGGTTTCCGGCTAGTTCTCTCGCTTCTTTGGATGCTTTTGGGGATTTTATTAAACCAAAAGCAGCTTAAAGCTTGTAATGTATGCTTGTGTTACTTGACTTTATGTTGTTGTCGTTGTTGTTACTGTTAGTAATCACGTACTTGTCATAACATCATAAGTTATACTAGTTGGTTTTCTGAATAAAATGTTTAACCACAACACTCTATTTAACCATTTGTCTTCTAACAGGTACATTAAAAAAAAAAAAAAAGTAAAAAGTTGACAAGACCACGCCTAGACAACATTGCTGCCCGACTAGTCACAACCAAATCTTGGTGGATTGTGGGGATATCGTTCATTTACCATAGAAATCAATAAACCATAACTCTCAAGTGATATTAGTGATGAATTCAAAACTAAGGAAAGCGAACATAAAATATTTTTATAAAATAGAATAATGATTTTAGTTAAATAATGATCTTAATCAAAATAATATTTTGATTTGAATAAGAATAATATTTATTTAACACATAAAAATTAATAAAATTATTTTGATATAATAAGAATAATTACTCATCCTCCTATATATATAGATCCATCACAGACTGACATTGTTCCCTCTCTTATAAAGATCTCAAATTCAAACATCTCCTATATATGTAGATGACAAACATTGTTCCCTCTCTAATAAAGATCTCAAATTCAAACTAAAAAAAAAAACATTTACCTAACAAAAACTAATAATAATTTAAATTATATATCTTATACTGTATAGAAATATTTATAATGATATCTAAAGAATATAAATATTCCATATACTTTCATCCCTTTTGCTTAGCCCCAAATTGAAAATGATAAGAAGTCATCTAATGCTTCTTTCGCACAATTCGAGGCTGAAACCATTGAACATTCCTAGATGCTGAGGCAAAAGAGCATGAAGACATCATCTAGTTTCAACCAAAAAAAAAAAAAAAATGCTCGCCTAGCCATATGTTATTACCAAACTTTGTGAACCCAATGACGCAGCGTTCAACTTCTTGACATTATGTGCGTCTCTATCCTTTATACTGAAAAATTACGAGGGGACTAAATTCAAACCCGTAAGCTTTATATTAAGCAAAAATTTCGAATCTCGAACAACCACTTTGATCTAAAGCTCTTGGTCATTTTGTACATCCCAGTTATCGAGAAAGAATTTACCCTTCTGATCCCAATTTCCATGAAACAAAGGGCGAAATTCATCTGCTGAAACCATGCAAGAAAGGAAAAAGGTGGGTGCCTCCAAAAAAAATTTTCTAGGATGAATGAAAATATACATTAGTAAAATAAGACGACTCGATGAATGAATTGACCTCGCACTTCAAGCCCCTATTTAAACTCGTATAACATTTCACCGGATGGCCAAAATTCCATCCACACCACTACTGAGTTCTTCACCGGAAACGATGATTTGGATGGAGTGTCAAATGAAAATTTCCTTCCTATTTTAAAATGATTGTGGACAGAATCAGCCACGTTAATGATTTGACTCCGATGGACTTGAATCCAGCTTTGGCACGATAGCAGATGACAATTCTAAATGGGAAACCCGAACTGCACCAATCAGCCGCTCTGGCAATTCATCTGCAGTGTTGGCCTACAAACAGAAGTCATAAAATTTCTCTGGAAAAATGAGTTTAGGATGCAGACAAACTGTCTTATGTATCATGATTCCTATTTGTGTCCCACCAAAGCCACCAGTTTCAACAGGACGAATTAAGTCATTCACCGCCACTTCTTCCATGTCTACTAAACCCCTAAACAAAACCTCTCTCCATTTTTTTTTTTTTTTGGGCTTTGGCTGTTTTGTATCTGGAAAAGCTAAAAAGCTTAAACTCGTAAGTTTTACCATCCAATTCAAAACACAACCATCCATCATCGATTCATTATTTCCTGTTGTGATTAATAGTCCTTCCCTTTTAAGAGATATAAACACGTAGATATGGCTAAAGACAAAATAAGACCGGGAAGTTTTGTTATAGGATCCATAAGATGAGGCAGGAATCAAAGGTGCCTGTGCCTTTGAAATATAGAGGGCTCAAAAATTTTGAGGCCATAAGTGAGGTGATATTCTTGACTAAGGTTATCGATGCTAAAAACATGATTCCCTTATCCGTCTCCCAACTAAAATGGCATGACTAATTCTTACAAACAAACACCTTTTGCGGAACAACATGAAATTACAAAGCATCTATACATACCTGTACAAGAAAAGCCATGTCAACCACCAATGTTGTTATTACGCCAATCACTAGCCCCAAAACTCCATTGGCAACAGTAGAAGAGCCAATGTCCACATCAATCTACAAAATATGTCATATTAACATGGTATAACTTGTATAATTCCATATAAGTCAAAAGCAATATTATTGCAAATCAAGTGATAGAGGATCTTTACTTCCAAGTAATTTGAACCACGAATGTAGTTGCAATCCACTGCTTTTCCTAACAAACAAGGGGTACTCCCAACACTTTGGCGTACAATCCATGAGCCCTGTGGTGATACATTACAAATCAAGAGTTATGCTCCACATAACATGACAACCAGTAAATTGAAGATGGGGAAAATGCATAAAAAAGGTAACTTTGAAGTCCACTAGTTTAATTTTAGACTGTAATCAAGCAAACTTAATAAATATTAATGCAGCATCATCTAGAATGTCTGTTTTGTTAAAATCACACTGCAATAAATCTTTCCCAGGATTCATTTTCCACTTTTGATGACACATTAAATCTTCTTATCGTTTTACAAATTTTACACACACCCATATAGAAGGTTTGCTAGAAGTTATTATACATGCAAATGATTATTATGTTACTTTCCTAAATTTTGTTAATTTTCTTGTGGAATCAAAGTTTTAACTAGTCAGCTGAATAATATCCAATGGACAAATTAATAAGACAAGATATTTTTCCAAGAAGGTTACTTTTATGGATTTGAATAGTTGAAAAGTACTTATGGCCAAGATTGTTGCAAATGAATAAATTACACATGAATATTGGTGGAATTTGTGGGTTTCTTGTTCACATTTTATAAATTCCCATTTGACAAAATTACCTAGAAAACCAAGCCACCATTATGAAATGCCCATTTGAAAGATTCTCAATATAAGTTATTGGATCCTTTGTGGAACAAAAATTTTCTCTTGCAAAAATTTTTCTGTGCACCTTGTGCATCCTAATCTACTTTTGGAAAGCTAAGATACCTACCAAATCAGGGTCTTGTTTGGCCTATGGTTCTCAAAACATTCAATGCAAAAAATTGTTGCAAAGGAAGCCCAATAAAGTCATTTAACTAGAAATTTTGGTTATGCTGTTAGCTTGAGATACATGGAATAAATTTTCCACATTTATTTTTGTGACAAGTGGCTTTGCCTTCAGACTTGAGATCAAAATAACTTTATGGAATCAGAAGAGAAATAATGGAAAGAAATTGTGGGCATGTGCTTAGTTTGCAACAATTTGTTGCATTTTGTTATATAAAGACTAGGAGTTTTAAGGGCCAATGCTATCCTGAGGAGCTTCTCTGTGATGAAACTGTTTACCGAGATTCAATTCTGGGTTCACCAAATGATTTCTCTACTTGATCTTAAATAGGATGTGAGTCCCTTTCTGCCTTACTTTTTGCTCCTCCTTTCTTTCTTTTCTTTGTGTTTTGTCTTAAAAAGATGGTTGAATCTCTTGTCCATGTAATCTTTCCTTTTGTTCTAATGAAAATTTATTTTTCTGTAGAAGGAAAAGGTTATAAAAGATGTTCATAAAAGATGTTCAATGTCCTAATAACATATACTCATACATGCAAATAACAACAGTTTTTGGAAACAGCATCTCTAGGTAGAAACATCAGCTGTACAGACAAGTGTAGAGTCAAATACCTTGGGAACGGATGGAATAAGCTTTAACCTACTATTCCGAAACTCATCATCACCATCAACGAAGCGTTGCAAGAGGGATCCTGGTACTAATTCTCTTGTCACAAAATAAAAGACCATGCTGTAGTGTGTTGAGCCAGGTACCTATAAAACTGTATTGTTCAACCACCCGATGCATGAATTTCAAATATGAAACAGCAATTTCAGTTTCACATCAACCTACTTGCAGATTAACAACCACCGAGAAAAATCCTCTCTCTGACACAACCTACAAATTCATAAAAAGACATTTAATGGATTATAGACAAAAAACAAATGTGCAACTTTAAGCATGCAAAGATTTGGGGAAAAAGAAAACGATTGCAACCACAAAAAGACCTAAAAACCACATGTACAAAACAAAAATCATCGAGCCTAAATTTGGATTGTGGAAAGTTGATGCAAGAATTGGAAAGTGCACTTGATCCCCCCCCCCCCCCCGAGAGGGAAGTTTGGATTTGGGATTTTTGGAAAGAAGGGAAATCATTAAAGTTGCTATTAGTTCCGAGAATTTAAGAAATAAAATCCTAGCCTGAGAATCACAGAGGAAGGCTGCTCTTTTCCTAATGTACCCAGACACTCTTGAGAGTCTATACCAAGAATGCCTAGAGCAATCTGGTCCTACTTCAGAAGAGACCGAAGCCATTTAACCATATCAAGAATTAAGAGAGCCAAAATTCAAAAGGTATGTCCTTGCACCCAACCAATAAATATCAAAGCGCACAAACCATCCAGAGGCGCAAAGAAGCCCAATCCTTGTTTTGCAAAGTTTCATTGTACTTACATGTAAATTATCAAGTTCTTCAATAAATCATATGAAACATCAAAAAGTTGGCTGAAGTGACTTATAAGTTTATTCAGCTGCAAAAACCAATATTCTAGAGGTTCAATATAGAAAGTGATCGGAAGAATTTTACAGAGTTGCCTGTATTGGTCTCTCAAATAGCCGATCCCAAAATTTGGGAGTAAGGCTCAGTTTGTTATTGTTGCTCAGTTATAGCATTCTAGAGGCTTGGACCGGGTAATAGAAGGAACTATTTAACAGTTGATTCCCATTTAAACATTTCAAGTATCATTTAAAAAAAAATTACAGCCCAAAACATATATTAAAGAAAAAATACATCGAGTGGCAATGCAGCTTGATTGTGTTGCTACGGAAAAGGATTTCAAGGAGAATTTTGAATAAGAGAAAATCAAGCTAGTCAGAATAACTGTAAGAACCCCGTTTTCAGAATAAATAAAATATGAGGATTATATTTGATTGTTTGGTAACTTATTGATAAAGCATTTATTCATTTCCTTTCAATAGCAGAAATTAACTTTTAGGACCCCCTCTATTACTCTTTTAATTTCCGCTTTGGTATTCGAAATCCCAATTTCTCTCTTCCATTTCCTCTCCCTCTCTTTCAAAAGTGCGACATCTCTCACTCTATCTAGTATGACACATTAAACCCAATCAATTCCATTTTGGTCTTTCCCTCTCTGTTTCCCCAAAATGGCTCATCTCTCTCTTCTTTTGATACGTCTCTCCCTCTTCCATTTCTCCCTTTTTTGTTTATTCTCTTCCTTACTGAAACCAAACCCCACAATCTTTCTTCCCATCTCTCTCACTTCCCCATATCCACCCCTTGATATCAGATCACGCTTCTCCAACAGCAGCCCACAGACTTTACAGAGTAATTCTCACTTCCTCCCAAAGACCAAGTCTCTCTGATCAACCGTGAACCCCATCACTACCATAGTCAATGACCATTTTCCAACTCCAAATGCTTCTCTCTCCATCACCCTATGTCTCAACTCTCGCAAGTGCCAATTTCATCTGTCTCTGTGTGTGTGTTTACTTCTACTTGGAATGATCTGATTTTTCATCTGCTCTTTGTTTTGACCCTTTATGGAACTCAGCACAACGTTAGGGTAACTGAAATTTTTTATGGTGTTCATGGTTGACACATACGTGAAATCCAATTCCTTGTAGGTTGGAGATTTAGGATCAATCTAGAAAGCTTAGGTGTTGAATCCTGACCTTGGGATGGTAAATTAACTATAGTTGCAATGCAAAAGTCGAACTGAATTTCTCATTGCAAACACTCACTTTTGCATAAATTTTATAGTTGTTTATTATCTGGAATTTGAGACTGCTCCATCTAGATGTGATACATATATTTACTGCGATATGAAATTCACTTGTTTGAAGGGGAACTTGGCTCCTAGGAGCTAAGTGGTGGGGTTTTGTCAGTAATAAACAAGAACGTCATGTCTTCTTTCTCTTTGTTGTCCTCAACATTCAGCAGCTTTCTCTTGGAAGAAAAACTGAGGGATTTACTACCGCTTATGACCCTTTGATTGGGTGTTTATTCTCTAATGTGTAATCCTAATCTAATGCAACAAAAATCTGTTATTTTGGGTGCCCAAGGGTGCCAATTTATGTGTGATATTTGGTGTTGACCTGACCCATGACACAGTTACGTGTGAAGGCAACGTATGGAGGTGATTTATGCGAGAATTGTCTCGTAAGAGCCACTGCTCGAGTCCTCTCAAATTCCAGTGTGGAGAAACAGTGAAATATGTGGGAATTGCACAGTAAAAGACAACTCCCAAGTCTCCTCACATTCTAGCGTGGGAGCACCGCACCATGGGGAAATAACCTCAAAGAAGCCACCCCTCAAGTCCCCTCACATTCCAATATGTGTGATATCAAACTTGTTTGCAAGAGATACCATTGTAAAGTTTACACAACAAGCATGTTAAATTTGTTATGTTTGTAAAACTATATTCTATGGCTATGTTAGAAATATATATATCCGTTCTCTAGACTTGTTTTCAATTATCCTTATTATTATAGCTATAATGTTTCATAAATCCATCTAATAGATAGTTTCGCATAACTATCATGCTTATCATGCTTACCATGTTATATGCTCACCCTAAATACCTTTTTTTTTTTCCAGATATACAAAATTTGTGATCGGGATGCATCGGTAGCACTCAACACTACGTGGGCTTTTCTTGGCGAGGTGAATTATGTAATCTAAACCTCTTTTGATTTGACAAGTAATGGCCCCATTGTTTTCAGATTTTATTCTTAGACCATGGTTATAAACTATGCTTCCACCTGCTATTAACTTATATTTTATTTAAAATACAAGTTAAACCTTCTGGAAGCAGGTCCTTCAAATGGCACATACAAAAGCAGTCCTTTTAACTTGCTTCAGAATGCTTACACTAATTCAAAATACCCCCCCCCAAAAAAAAGGAACAGGTTTTAAGTAAAATATGCCTTACATTGAAGAGTCCTTGTACTCACATGCCAGTTGCAAAAAAGACTAGTACAGAAAATCAAATCAAATCATGGAGACAGTAAATATAGCTTTTACTTGGAAAGCAACGGAAAACAGCATTTTGTGCTACTCACCTGAGCAGCACATCCTTGACGCTTAGCAACATGGTCCATCCGTTTGGTGTCCTTGAACCAGTCAACTGCAACAAGATCCAAAAGATGTTTCCCTGCTGGAACCTTCAAGTCATGCAGCAAGCGACAAATAAGTGCAAGGCTAAGTCAGTCTAAAGGTAGCTTACAAAACATAAAACTCGATATGTGAAAAGAGATGGTGCAATGTCTTGAACCTTAGATTTGTCATAGCAAAAACTCTTGCTACGAACTCTGAAATTGTTTCCATCAGATATTCTCCAGCAGTCACGAGCATTGTCACGGTCATCACGTCTTAAATTACCCGAAAAACAGGACAGATCAATTTGCTCTCCTGGTTCCTCCTCTGAGACTTTTAATTTAAGAAAAAAATATTTAAATAAATTAATAAATAATAAAAAAAGAAAAGGATTTTAAAAAATAAATAAATAACCCAACTTTCGACTTTAAAGCTCAAGAGCAAAAGGACTTGAATGAAAGTTAAAGTTAGTAGCATCTACCTGCTTTCCTGACTTCACTGTCAAGCCCAGATGTGGATGCCTGAACCAGGAGCAAATTTAGTGTTTGGAGACAAGAAGACCAAAAAAGTTTTGACGCAGCTAAAGTCTAATAAATACCTCTTGCTCGGCTTCAGCTATTGGAAATTCTTCATCTTCTTCAGAATACTCGTCCAACATCACTGAGTTCCTACTAGCAGCATTGATCAGATCCAAAGTAGGGGCAGAAGGGACTGAAGAATCTGGAGGTTTTGGACTCTTTTTGGATGAAACAGAAGCTGAGGTCATGTTAACCATAACTGGTATCCTTGGGAGGGCAGTTCTTTCATCTGTTTGAGAAAACCATTCACGCAGTCCTGACATTTGAAACAACATAACAATGTGAATAGTAGTAAAATGCAATATAACAATATCTCTCTTTGAAAGCTTCCCCAATAATGGCAGACAAATGATTTAATAATCGTAAACTTTATCTCTATTCCAAGAACAGAGGCTAGACCAATAACTTCTCAATTGGGAAAACCAACAGGATGCATCACATTTCAATAGAATTTATAGAAGAAACTCTACCAACAACGGCACCCAATATTTGAAGAAGTACAAGAGAAAAGGAAAAGGGAAGAAAAGTTACGTGCCAGCTACGCTATTTAACATCTGAAGAAGGCAGTGCTGCTGAAATGAGGAAATATAACCCACACCCCAGCCTTTGAGATCTATTTGCATAAGATGCTGAACTTGTGTTCTAGGCCTCCCATTTCGTGGTTTTAATGGAGATATGTTAAATCCCCCACCTGATAAGACATGGAAAGAAACTAAACTAAAGCTCCACTACATGATAATAACAATAAATTCATTTAGCTCATTAAGTGATGAAGGTTAATATATACTCTCAAGATGTGCCCGAACAAATCCTGGTTGTGGACCACAATTCTTATGTTCTCTGGAACGAAATAATACAACTGCAGGACCAAAAGGAAATTACATTTAAAAAAAAATGGAAGAGAGAGAGAGAGGGGGGGAGATTAATGCTGACCATAGCTTCCATCATCATTTCTGCGCCAATAACGCACATAGCAGAGGTCACGAGGCCAGACTAACCTGCACGATAGATCAAGATAAATTAACGAAGTTCCTATCTTCATCTCCATATCCACCTTGTATACATTAAACCCCAGTACTTTTACCTATATGTCCATTTAAATCTCTTTTATTACAACCTTTCCTCGAGGAAACTTTGAATTAATTCCTCTAATCCACCAAAAATTATCATTTTAAATCTTCTTCAAGCCCTATTAGCGAAGTATATGCACTAATTGCAATAATTATCTCCTATCATATAACTGACTTTACTGAAATTATCCTGCACACTCTTCTTATATAAATACCTCATCATTTTTTAACTGCTATGAATTCCTATTCCATGGTTCCACTTTTACTTCTTATTGTCCTAAGTTACAAGCTGCTTCCACTAACTTTTTCCCTTGTGCTATTTAATTAACAAAGTTTAACAAAATAATAAAAAGTTAAAAGAACAATTAAAAAATATGTTAATTGACCTCCTTATCATCAAGTCAACTATGTCCATTGCTTTCCCTATTAAGGGGACTATAATTCAATCCCCACTCAACTAGTTATCAAAATCAAACTAGGTTTCCACTTGCCAAGGATATGGAAATGTTTGCAAATTACATAGGTAAGATGGTGGCAATAAGTTATTCCTTGCTTGAACATGAGATATCAAAGCTGATGTAATGCACCACATGATGGTAAAGAGGTTGTGGGATGTAATATGAGTATAAAATTGAACTATCAATGAGGCCTAATGCAAAGCAAAATTCATGAAGAACGGAGAAAGGAATTCATGTAGCCAGACCAATTAAGTTGAATATGCCAATTAATATGTACATAGATATATTGTGTGTGCATGCGTGTGTGATCATTCGATGCTGTACTTTATAAATTTGCTCCTAATATCCACTTTTTTGTCTTAGTGATATATAACATGATTTTGAGACAGCTTCAGAATTCTACAAAGATGATTGCCAGTGTGTAATTCTCATCAAAGATAATGGCATCATTTTCCAATGACCAAATCAGCCCTCCAATTTCCTGGCAGGGCAAGAGTGAGTTACATATTGCAATGCACTCTAGCAGTGGGAAAACCTAGTAGTATAGCTAGGTTTTGGAGTAAAGGCATCCCACTCTCCTTTCCAAGCAAGAACACTGATAAGCGACAAACACTTGTACATTCTAATCTCCACAATATGATAGTTGGATGGGTTTGCGTTGTTAAAGAATAGAAGCACATGCTTCATGGTCCTTGTAGGCAGAATGATTGCATGCATCTTAATTAGCAAACTCACCCCATGCCGAGTCCAGAAAAACAGAAGTTCAAATCTTCCTGGAATATACATGTAACGAGTACATCATGAAAAATCTATTCATGGTACAAGTTTGAAAATTCACTATCAGAGAACATTACATTGGGAGCCAGTCGAGCTGAAGTCCGTGATAGAGAATAGCAGTGTGCCCGTCAACCTCCTCAACTAAGCTACCATGCTGGAAACTGCAATCCCACCTACATAAAGCCATATAAAGTCTCAAAAGTGGAAGCAACAGCACAAGCATCATAAGATTCTAAGATACATTTCAAAAAACTTTTCCAACATGAACTCTGTAGCTGTTCAATGAAAGAACATTTCAGGCACCCAAACTCGAACTTTGGAATTAAGGTATATGAAATTGCAGTGCAAGTTTCATTGGCAGCACCAGCACCAATAGGAAAATTAAATCAGAAAAATGAAGACTTGTTTGGCCCATATTAAGAAAGTATAATGTATGATTCAAGTATGAAACTGTGATAATTTACACAAGAAAAATTTATAAAAAGTGAATATAACAAATGTTGGCTTGACGAAGAATATAGTTATACGAAAGCAAAAAGATTAGAATCAAACCTGAACGAGACTGCTTATATTGTGACACATATAGAGATGCTAGAAGGAAATTGAACATTAGCATAGTGATATGATAGAACGGGAAAAACAAAGTTAATTTGCACGCCTCTATCATTGGATGTGCCGCTGATTAAATGTCATTATAGCCTCACATGTAACTCAGGCAAATATATAGCATGTGTACATAACAAAAGGAAAGATTAACATATGCTATCCTCAGTAAACCTAAAGTTGCATATGAGTGCCCTAATTATGACTTTTTTTCATCTTATATCAAGTATGCTCATAATTTTCTTACATGGCACATCAGTAGGGGTGGCAATTTCTGGCACAACACGTTATCACGACACGAACACGACACGAAATTGGTGGGTTTGGGTCGATACGAATCTGTTTCGGGTCATAAACAGGTTGACATGGTTACAACCCATTTAAAAATGGGTCATGTCCTGTCAACTTGCTGGGTCAAACAGATGATCCGGTAAAAATTAAACGGATCGTATCGTGTCAAAATTAATGGGTCGACCTGTTTAATTCGGTAAAATTATGTAAAAAATTATAATAGTTTAGGCATTTTGCTATTGCAAAGGATATAATAATATGGTTAGTGATGCGATATTTTTATTTATAGATATTTTATATTTAAAAATTCGTTGAATTCCAAAATTATGCTAAAACAGATCAATAAGTTAACAGATTGAGTGAATTATTTTAATTTGATTACAAATTAAATGAGTTAAATAGATAAACACAACACGAGACGATTATAAATGGGTCAAACACGACGCGGCATGATAGCAAAATGGGTTGTTTATGGGTTTGGATTTTTGATACGAAATACGAATACGACACGACACTATTAAAAACGACACGACACGATTGACACCCCTACACATCAGTACTTGATTCTAAAACCAAAATAATCTAGAATTTATTTTATATATTGGGTGTTGTCAAGGATTAACAGCATATTTTCAACTATATTAAGAAGCCACTTATCCTCTTCAGAAATTTTATAAGGATTACAATTGCTATGAGATCCAAAACTCAACCTGTGTACAAATATTCTTTAAATACTCAAGAATGTCAAATTATTTTTATTCAAATAATAAAGCTAAGTTTTGCAATAAAAGATCAAGAAATCTATGAAGTCAAGATCCTAGTGTGAGAGATTCTTACATTATTCAACTTATTTTGTAGCAACCGATATCAACAATTCAACCACTGAATCTAGTATTGTCATTTGCATTTACGTATACCAATACTTCAGCTCATCAAATGTACAAATTTTGGTTGTTCACCTATCATGACAACTGAATTAGAAATAATAACTAATCAGTGTGGACCAACTTTTAATGAACATAAAGCTCAACAAAGAGGATAGATGAAGCACTGAATAGATGTCTGATCCAACTGTCATGTCAGCAAATTTTGAAGCCTACAAAAGGATAGGTACTTGTATTTGCATACTGGTGGTGTGATTTGAACAATTTGGTAGCATTTGAATATGTTAATACTTGAAATGATTTGTAATTTTTTACAGTGCATCCTCAGGACTTGGCATTTCAAACATCTCAGGAGCATGAACAGGCCATATCACAAAGAAGAAGATTCTCAACTGAAAGGATTAGCACATAAATTTCAAAGATGCGCACAGGCAGACAAACTGGGCAATCAATTTTATGACTTCAGGATACCACGTATTAAGCAGACTTACTACAATAGAAGGTTTCTAATATGACCAAAAATTATAAAAAAAAAAAAAAAAAGAACTCATCGACAAGGAAGAACAGATAAACCAGTGGTTGATATTGGCAGGACAGTTATGTAAGTTACACAGCTATTCTCTATATTCTATTAGAAACTTCACAAAAGGAAATGGATCGGATCGGATGAAATTACAAGCCACTTACTCAAACCGTGTTGCATCCATGCTCATTACAAGCTCAAAAATTTCTTCACATGTGGCTTCCACAACTCCTACAGCTTTCATTGCTCTACTGCAGCTCCTGGGCTGCATATGTTAAGATATTAGTAAAATCATGATATTTGTTTATATAATTATACATTGCATGTATATGAAGGAAATTCAAGTAGCAGGTCCATACAAGGAAATCAACTTCAAGAAGCTCTTCAAAAATGCGCAATCCTGACATTAACCCCATGTCAATATATTAATCTGCAACTTGATAGCTCTGAGTGTAATATTCATCTTAAACTGAAATATCATTTGGGTACCATTTTGGCATTGGAGCAGACGCCAATGCTTTCTAGAGAAAGCTTGATTATCAGCATTCTGGGTTGACAATTCTGTGTCAATTTCTCTGGTCCAATCCAAAACAGAGTCAGGAGGACCTGTCATGAAAAAGAAAGAAGACACATTTCAGTTGATACACTGCTACAATCTCATTGGATGGAGCCAGTATCAGAGAGAAAACCAAGCTAACCATTTCCAATTGTTGTTCTTCTCAACAAATTTGAATGTGTTTCGTCATCTTCATCGTCATGTGCACCAAATCTACAAATAAGAGTTCCAAAATAAAAAGTATCTCATAAAAAAGTGTACCATGTGACTTGGACATTTTATTAAAAATTTGTAAATGTAAATGGTTCTGAAAAGTTAAAAAAAAAAAAAACTTCAATGACAATATTCAACAGAGTGGAAGAAAAAAGATCAGATGCTAATTACACATACACAGACTATCACTAGGATTTAACAATAAAAATGGAATGAGAATAATGAAAACATAACAATAATACTGCACAACGAAAAGTAAAGATGAACAAATACTTGCAATTAGAAGGGGGGAAAAGTCATTTGATAATATTAAAAAAAAAAAAAAAGAAAACCCTCTATGTTAAACTAAAAAGAGAGTGGAAAAAAGCCTAATGGATGAGGATGTAGACAAATGGTCCATTTTCTCAATTAATCAGGACTCAGTAAATGTCTGCCAATCAAGAGAAGGCTGCGAATGATATCACAATTCTTGAGCATGAAGATGGAAAAATCCCATTTAGCTGATAGCATTCGATGAACATAAGAAGAATTTCACATGCAATGGCTAAATAGCAACCATCTGGACAACAACATGATTTAAATGAGAACTTACTGGCTTTCACGGTCTGATGATGATGCAGTCCTGCCATTTTCCATTCCAGATTTATAATCAAATGAAATAAACTTGTTACCATTAACAACTTGTGACTCCTGATGCTGCAAGGGATTTAGAAAAAAAATCAATTAAAATGCCATCAGTGCAATTTGGATAACTAAATAGTTTTGGCCTTTGCATCACCTTAAACATTACGTTTTTCCTCTAGATGTGCTATAAAAAATGAAGAGTAAGGATGGGTGTAAAAATACAGATTTCCTGATCATAGTTTTTTCTTCAATACAGAAAACTATATAAGAGACTATTTTTCTCAGAAAGAAGTAAATGTCCAAAGGATTTTGTCCTTTGTTATTTTGTTCTCTAGTTCGTTTCTTTCTAAGAGGATTTCTAATCTTCTCTGTAACATTCTTGTATCCTTAAAACAATATTTCTTCTTATTCTATCCCATAGACACTATGGACAAGAGTGTAAAATCTTTTATCGATATAACTCTAGGAAGCATGAGTCTTGGCAAACAATACAACACGGGGAGCAAGACCAAAGCAAAGTTAAACTGACATGGGATGACCCAGCATAGACATCCATCTTGGTATAAATATAATCTCAAATATTAAATACTCTAACATACAAACCTAATGATTATGACATGCTCATCCACTTTTAATTTTATCTTAGAGACTCCGTTTTTGCATTCATTTAATGTAGAAATGCATTTTGTTAAGTTTTACACTAAATCTAATCAATCTTATGACTTTCTTATTTTGTATTCCTTCAAAAAAACTCCAAAATTTTATATATGCTTCTGATCATAAAGAATTTTTTTTTTTTTTTAATGTCAAACAATGAACAGGTTGTGAAGAGATGCTCAAAAGATATAGGCATGATTGAACGCCACAAGTGAGCCTGTCACATGTTTGTATGAGCATGAGTAAAGACGCCTTTCATGGTAACAAGATAGAGATGATGAAAGAGAGCTTAAACTAAATCAAGGACAAAACAAAAGACCTGATCAATGACAAGCTCGATTTTTTCTTTCCAGATTAGTGCCTCCTGGATGTTAAACGCCGCCATCTGAAGTAATGTCATTGACAATAATAATTATAACAGGAGCAACAGGAGCAATAATAACAAAACAAAATCTTTTACAGCTGGGGGAAGAAAGGGGAAATCTTTTAGGCCTCTAATCTGAAACTAGTTAAGAACCCAAGCATCTTGTGACTACAGAGCCAATGAGAATGGTTATCATGATGATGATAACATGACAGCCACAATAATAATGAAAAAAATTGAAAACAACAAAAATAGTGATGATAATGTGGAAAAACAATTTCTTTAGTGAACACATCTTTTACAAGGAAAAGATTGACCATAAACAGCAAAGTACAAATCTTTCATCAGAATTGTGCAAGAGGGGAAAAAAATGAAACAAGATCAGCTTAAGAACTAAAACTTATTAAAGCATAGATAAGGAATATAGCGAAAACCCCTTAAAATCTGATTCAAAAGGAAAGCAAACCACTGAAGTTCTATAAATCTCAAGAAATTTTTTAATCGCCATTGCATTTTACAATAGAGGGAAATGTACCATTTTTCCCCTTTAACAGCAAGCTAATCATAGTTTCAGTATCCATGCATCCTATTGCATCATATCTCGTATCCTATATTAAGGAATTTGCCAGACTGGTATGTCCATGTTACAGAATAGTAGTTGTCATGACTGTAGCCTAACTTCTTTTTCCCAGCAGCACAGTACTATAATTCATCAGTCTAGTTTAGTTAGAGCATCATCCTTCACACTGTCAAGTAATTTAGAGTTGCTAAAAACCAAGAAGCAACAAATAATTTGGTATGAAATGGAAGGTTTTAAGTAAGAAGAAACAAATTTGCTCAGGTCCAAATTTTGCCCTGTGGAATGATCATCTAGTTAGAGCATCTATAGTCTATACGACAATGTTTGAGTTTACAGAACATTGTTGCCCTGCTAAAGAAAGATGTGCATTGTGATCAAATCACCATGCAGAGATGTAAAGACTCAATGGTTCAAATACCTATAAGGATAAGTGCCTGAAACTGAAAACTATAAACTTGACTCACCAACTTATAAGGAATGAAGACAGAAAACATGGCATACCACAAGAGGTGACATGAGTAGCAGAACACTTCTCATTAGGTAATCTAATCAAATTTGCCAGAGCACCACATCTTCCATCATTAGTTATGACTCCACGCATCCCCCTTATAGGCCCAAGATAAAGAGTTGTTGGCCTTATTTCAGTTTTATAAAACTTGTCTTAATTAGGCAAAATCACATAACACTCCACATGTACTTCTCCCACCCAGTTCTAACCTTATTTGCAATATCTTCATCAATATTTCCATTTTTTAGGATAACAGATCCTATTCCTAAGTAACTAAAGCTATCCCTCTTAGGCACCTCTTCTTTCTTGATTTTTAGGACATTTCATTCAAATAATTATTTTGTACATAAGTTTCATTTCATGCACTCTGCTTTTATTCTACTAATTTTTAAACCTTTTGATTCTATGGCATTCCTCTATATTTCGGATTTTAGTTCAAACCGAACTGACTTGCACTAAAAATTTGATCAGCCATGAGATCAAGATAATTGGATAGTGCTAGAAGAAAGGAGCGGGTATAAACAAGCTAACAAGCACAGCTTAGCAATGTCAGCCATCAGTTCTCATTGTTTATACATTTCGCAAGCATCTACCAGGATGGGCAGAACAATGTTCAGCTTGACTCGAGGAAATCCTCTGTTGGATTTCTTTCTCCCCGCTGTTATTGAAAAAAATCTGAGGACAGACTCTGCATTTGAATCAAATTGCTACAAATAAAAATAAGGTTATCCTACACTTCCTAACAAGTGTGCCCATATCAACAATGTGTTATTGCATCGAGTTCCACAGCATATAATGATCTAGGCAATGGATACAAGACATTGTAACAGTGCATACATACACCCAAGTAAAAAGAATTGATGGCACTGGATACATAACAGGTTACTTGTACAAAAATTGACAATGAATACTAGATGTTCAAAATTAAGGTCAAATGTGATTCAACAAAAATTTCACAGGGAGGTTAGCAGTCTACTACATGCTGTTAAGCTCAGACAATATAATAGATTTTAGGCCATGATGGAAGACCAAAGCCACTGATCTGGCCAACAAAGACTGGAGGCTAGGTCCACATACACCTACCACATTCCTAACTAGAATTTGTAACAGGACCAATAACAAAATTATCATCTGACAACAACGATAATTTGCAACGGGTAATTGCACCAAAAATATTGAATTAAGTATATAAACATTCATCAAGATAAAAAGGAGGCAAACCAATAAAAGAACAAAAAGAAAACATCAAAGGTATGAAGGTCATTCACAAACCGTTATCCGATGGTGCTTCTCCTTCTTGTTGTAGATGGACAACACATATACCATCTGCTCAAAAACGAAAAGGATGAGGTAGTTTCACACACTGCTAATGCCATATCATCCAAGAAGATAATCTACGAAACATTTGATATAAAATCATAACAGTCCAAACCAAATCAAGCTCATTAATCCGATCAGGATAATGCAGATGAATATTCTGAGCCCTAACTATCCTATTCGGAAATAATAGTGGCAGGTGATCATGGCAAAGTATGCTTATAAAACTACTTTGGAACAAACACAATTAGAAGTCCTGAGCAATTTAGAAGAACATATAGTTGCATTGATGGAGTGTGACGCCCAACAACCTATCTGCAGTCTGATTAGTAGATGAGCTATACAATATAGATCATTGATCATTGTTTCTGCTAATTCCCTTTCACTAGCCCATACTGCAGCAAGCAAAGAAAAAAAGGCACATTTCTTTCATTGACTTGTTATGCTTTCTCTTTTCTGCTTGAGCTATGACAACACAAGTAAAGCAGAGGACTCCGAAAATTTGTCCCATCTTACACAATGGATATATCCCTCAAGTACGAGTAATATTAGTAGTAGCACCAGTATACCTCTGAAATGAGAAAAATTCTTACAACTTTGTTCTTCTATCCACTCTTCAGTGAGAGTCTTATATCAGATAACCATGTCAAGCGTGGAAGCATATCTTAGCAACACTTTTCACATCACCTTTTTATTTCAACATGGAAGAGGTCACAGAGATAATTTACCGAAAATTTTCATTTGCATGTTATGATATGCCTACATATTATTATCAAACAAGGGAAACAAAAGCATTTTCTGCTTTGTTGATAACACTAGATAATCATATCTCCAATTACCTGAGATAATGATAATCAGTCTAAGTACCAAGTAGCATAGAATAGTCAGAAACATGATACCATTTTGCAAATGGAACAACAGATCTCTAAAAGAAGAGTCTAGCAAAGTGCCAGACATTGAAAGTCCTCTGCTTGTAACTTCCACTTTCAAACTAAAGGTATTAAATCGAGCGTGTTAAACTAAATCTGTACGAATAACATGAACATGAAAACATGACCAACTAAGATGTACAATATGGACAACTGGTGTAGCTCTTAATCTAATTCTTATAATCTCCAGCCTCCACCCCCCAAAAGAAAGGTGGATAGAAGTCAAAGTCACCTATTTTACAAGTAAAATACCATCAGAAGAAGATACGTAGAAACAAAGAATCAGAACTCACATGTCCATGGTGAGTCTTTAAGCCGCGGTCTTCCACCCTACAATTCCCATCAATTAGAAGGGTCTTTATTGGTACCTAATTGAAAAACCAGACCGGACTAATCAGTCAATCCAATATGAACAATGAATAACACGGTTAAAAAAAAATTGCATCCAAACACAATAGATGCCTTCGGAAATGATTCCCCTGCTTCTTTCACAATTCAGTTTACAAGTAATCACAAGCAGAAGAATATTCTACGTGTATAAGCAGATGAATTTCAGTCACTTTCTTACTCTAGAAATCAAATTCTTTACAATGCAACTGTGAAGTTCATAAAACCAAAATCTATATATGCATCAAGAAAGAAGAAAATTGAAGAAATTACCACGTTCTCCTGGGGCTTCCTCTTGTAATAAGCAAGCAAACGAGACTCGAGAACGAAATATCTCATGTGAATGAAAGATCGACCAATCTTCCTCCTCCCATACCTCACCATCCATCCTTCATACACCACTTTCGTCGACATAGGTCCCAACCACCACACGAATAGGATTCAAAAACGGAATACCTAAAAAAGAATTGGAAGCTCAGGCAATGATCTTCGCTTCCGCTTTCTAATTGATCTGGATATAACCTCGGTCACTTGATCGCTCATCTCATCGCATCAATCAAAGACTATATCCCGATCGACCAATTCCCCAGCCATCCATTTCCAAGACTCCACGTCTCATTTACTGCAACAATACTTCAATTCGTTCACCAAATTGTTTACAACTCCACATTCAAATGAATTCCGAGCTCAGAGAGAGAGAAAGAGAGAGAGAGAGAGAGAGAGGTAGAGAGAGAAAGGATCTATTTCGCCTGAATCACGCCAGAGAGAGAGAGAGAGAGCCGCAAAATCGTTTTCAGGGGGGGAGAGAGACAGAGAGAGAGAGAGAGAACTGGGGAGGTTAATTGATAATGGAATTAAATAAGGAGGGTTAGCTTCTGTCTCAGAAGAAAACGTCGTATTTCTTTTAATTTTTTATTTTCCTTTTTTCCAAGCTCTCTCTCTCTCTGACCGAACGACGACGTTCGCCGGACAGCTGCAACATCGAATCAAATGAATTAGAAAAGGAGGATGGACGCAGAAGAGCGGCGATAACTTCAAAAAGATTAAAACTTTTCAATCAGAAGGCGACACGTAGGGTGTGAAGGTCCATACCTTGACCGGCATGGTGCGTGTCAACTGGTTACTAAAGTAGTTGACAAGGGCTTGTGCTACTATTGGTGAAGCAGTAGAGGCCCTGGGGCTACTCCCTCATCACCGTCAGACTAACGAACGGAACTGATTAGATTTTTTTTTTTATTTATTTTAATTAATAAGGAGAATGAGAGAACCTACCGCCACTCCTACCAAATAAAATGAATTTATTCAGATTTTGATTTTTGAGAGATATCCACAGGTTTTTTATCTAATAATAAATAAGTCTCATTTATTATATGTTTTATACGGTTTCACCTTTATAAGCACTTATGATTTATTTGACATTTTGAAATATGATGCCGTGAACAACTCATCTTTAAAAAAAAATAATAATTATGATTAAAGTTGAGTTCTACTGTAGGGTAAGTACTAATTGTGGTGATACTGGGAGGACCTTCCTACCCCTCAACCAACATTAGCATTTTGGCTATAATAAGACGGCGTTTGATTCGTACTCACGAGTCAAAATCAAAATCGAAATAAAAAATCTTAAAAGTCGAAATCGGAATCGAATTCCGATATTAACTATTTGATACAAATTTTGAAATGAATTTGATCATCATTGTTGATGTTTGGATATTATGTCTTTCGAAATGAAAATTATTTGATTGTCAATTTTGTTCTTAATAAAAAGTTTTAAAATTAATATTTTTAAATTTTTGTTTTAATTTTTAAAATTAAAATTATAGTTTTAATAAAATTTTAAAAAAATAAAAATTGTAAAACTTTTAATGAAAAAAAAATTATTTACAATCTTTTATATTATTTTCAATTTTAAATCTTTTTTTAGAGAAAACAATAAAGAAGAAATTTTATCATAAGTTTTAAAAATATAATTGTCAATTTTTTAGATTACTTTTAATTTTTTTAATTTATAATATTTTTAAATAATTTAAATTATAATATTTTAAATTATTTTTTAAATTTATCAAAAAATTAATTTATCAAAAAATTAATTTATCAAAATTTTTTAAATTATTAAATTAAAAAAAAAATTTAAATTGTTTTTGATTAAAAAAATTGTTTTTGATTAAAAAATTTAATTTATAATATTTTAAAATTATTTCAATTAAATTTTCTGATAAAAATAATATTTTTTTAATTTTAAAAATTTTAAAATTTAATTTATAATATTTTAATTGAAAACTTATTTTGGAAAAAATAATTTAATTTATAATATTTTTAAATTATTTTTTTATTTTAAACTAACTTGGAAAAATAAAAATATTCAATTTTTTTCCTTGGATTTCATACATGGATTTCACTTAAAACTCACCAATTTACTTGGATTTCACAAAACTCATATTTTAAATGTTTCATTCTCATACATTCATTCCTATTCCATTAATTCAAACAATTTATATGGATTTCATTCTGATTCTTGAAACTCATACCCCTTAACCAAATACCTCATAATATTATTAAAGACTTTTTAAGGATTTTTAAATTCAATGGTATTAAGATTAGGGATATTAGTGGTTCGGTTTGGTTTAATTTTGATTTTTGATTTGGTTTGGTTTGATCTAAATTAAAAACCAAACCGAATTTAATTCGAATCAAATCAAATCAAATCGGAAAAAATTCAATTTGATTTTTAAACCAAATTTTTTTATAAAATTAAAATTATAATTGCATTGTCCAAACCATTTTTTAAAATTAAAATCTATATATCATGTTTCTACATGTATAAAATTAAAACAAAGTCTGGGAAATACATTGTGACAGTTTTTTGAGAGGGTTCAACCCAAATAATTTTAACAATTTTATTTTTTGTTTGTTTTTCCTAATCAAAAAATCATTTCTATTTAGTTCGATTCAACCAGAACCAAATACTTTTATTTTTATTAAACCGAAATCAAACTGAAAAAATTTCAATTCAATTCGGTTTGAACCAAATTTAATTTTTTAAAAGAAAAAACTAAACCAAATCGTGAATTTCGATTTGGTTCGGTCCGGTTATCGGTTTAACCCAAACCAATGACACTCCTAATTAAGATTTAGTTTCTTGGTATAAGATTTTAATTTTGAATCTCTGTCCTAGGTCGCTCTAAGCCATTGCCTTATTTATAACATATATATATATATGTATGTATGTATGTGTTGGAGGTAGGTTATGGCTCCACAGATACCAACTCCTTCTTGACCCGAACAGTAGCCGTCAATGAGTAGATGCACCTGCAAAAGCCATCGGAGGGTACTCCGGCGGGGAGACTCCGATGCTCAAGTCAGTAAAGAGTGGTTTTCGATTGAAAGAAACAGACTGAGAATTGAGGAAAGTTATTCCCTGTGATCAGTGTACCCAAAGTGTTAGGTTTAGAGAATGTACATTGTTCTGAGAGTTTTTGAAATAACTTGTACCTCTGAGAGACGTGCACCGCTGGGAAACTTCAACTCTACCTTCCTTTTCCAACTGATCTAGGAATCTCGAAGCTGTTTTCGGGAGGTTAATATTATGAGTTGATTACGATCTTCATTTATCGGTAGAACAACCATTTTCGGAAGCGGTGTTTTCCTTACTCAAAAGATCCGATATTTGTCGTTATGAAATACGAGATTGAAGTTAAGGGAATTATAACTTCCTTTAGAATTGTTAGGGGTGTTGCACAACGCTCAGTCGCTCGATTGATTAAGGGACTCTCGTAACCCGTCCAATTAAAAAGTTGACGTCTGTTTGCCCAATCAGGGCGATTACCTTTGTTCGGTGATTTACGTTCGACTGGCAAGTCGACTAAGGCCCTATCATTCGATAGATCCGGGCGACTGAGACCCATCGGTAGATCATCTGGGCAACTATGGCCCTTTGGTAGATTATCATAACGATCGTTAAATACCGGTCCATAGGTGCCCTTCGTGGGCTTCTTGAAATTGACTCTCTTAGTTTGGGATTTGGACCATATCCCATCAGTATATATATATATATACATTAATGGCATCTCTCCACTATTTGATCTAAAGGAAAGCTAATTAAATAACAATGAATTTTGCTATTTGAAATATATAACAATAGATAAAATCTCTTTTTTAATAGTAGAATAATTTTGTTAAGACCCTATCCAAACACCTGAATAGTACCTAACTAATTGTTCTTTAGTTGTATTTGGTTTCTTTTGTTTTAGGATTCCTCCATATCCTAATTCGGAAGCATCTGTTTCAACAATCATTTGGGCTAAGGGATGAGGTATTCCTAAACATGGGAGAATTTGTGTTCGTTGTTTAAGTTCGACAATTAATTGTGTATGTTGTTGAGTCCATGATTTTGGATTCTTTTGTAATCGTTGATAGAGAATAGCACAATATGTCCTTAGATTAGGGAAAAAGTCACTTAAATAATTAAGACAACCTAAAAATCTTTGTAATTGATTTTTGTGTTTGATTTCATCTGAAAATTTGTTTGCAAATTCTAAAGATCTTGTAATTGGTGTTAAAGTTGATTTGTAAATTTCATATCCTAAAAACCTGACTTTGGTTTGAAATAATTTCATTTTTGGTACTGAGAGAACTAATCCATTTGTTTGTACTATTTGTAAAAAATATATTGAGATGTTTAAAGTGTTGTTCAATAGATTGTGAATAAACTAATACATCATCAATATAAACAAGGATGAATTTGTGATAAGGATTGAAAATATCATTCATAATATTTTGAAATTTAGATTGTGCATTTTTTAGTCCAAAGGGCATTACATTCCATTCATAATGTCCAAATGGTACTGTAAAAGCAGTTTTGTATTTATCTTGTTCAGAAATTTGTATTTGCCAATATCCTGATTTCATATCGAATTTAGAAAAGATTGTAGTATCATAGAGTCTTCCTAATAAATCCTTTTTGTTAAGAATTGGATATCTTATCCATTGTAAAACTTTGTTTAATAGTTTATAATTGATTACTAGTCTAGGGACTCCTCTTTCTTTTTCCCGCAGCATTCATGACATAAAAAGGCAGGACAACTCTATGGTAATTTTGATGGTCTGATTAATTGTTTGTCTAATAATGTTTGTGTTTCTTTTTTACAGATTGTTAAATATTCTTGATTCATTTGGATTGGTCAAGCTTTGGTTGGAATATTGTTTTCATTGAAATCTTTTTCATATGGTAAACTAATTATATGTTGTTTTCTTTCCCAAAAAGCATTTGGTATATCCGCCCATACTTCTAATTTGAATTTTTTGTTCGATATGCTAAATTTTTTCTTTTATTTTTTCTTGTTTTAATTGTTCTTCTATTCTTACATATTTTAATTCTTCTTTTAAGTATTGTATATGTTGTTTAACACAAGTAATTTTATTAATTCTTTTATAGATTGAATGATGTTGTATGTTTTTAATATCTTTTTGTTGAATTGGTTGAGTAAAAGCAAATGTAATTGTATCCCCTAGAAATTTGAATATGAATACCCTAGTCATTAACCATAAAGGGATATAATTGTATAATAAATGGGAGTCTTAAAATTATTTCAATACTTAAATCACTTACTATAAGGAAAATGTTGTGAAAACAATAATTGTTATTACAAATATAAGCATTGTTTAATTTGTAATCAACTTGTAAAGGTTCATTATTTACTGTGAATAATTGTTCATTAGTTTTTTCACAATATTTTATTGGTATAATTCCTGTTCGGATACAATTTAATTCTGCTCCAGAGTCTATTAAGGCATTCATTGTGATGGAGTAATTATTGTTTATTACTAGATTTATTTGTACATACCACTTTTGAAAAATAATTTTATTTATTAATTGTACATATTGTTTTATTTGTTTTTTATGCATATTTTTTGCTGTAGATATTTCTTGTATATTATGTGACAGATTATTTTGAGAAGTGGAAGGTTGTTCTTCTTGTTTTAATATAGTAGATTGGTTTGATGTATAAATAATTTGTTCAATATCATTAAATTTTTTATCATAATTTAAAGTAGTAATTTGTAATACTTGAACTTCTTCTTGTAAGGTTTTTATTTGATTTTTAAGTTTATTTATTTCTTGTTGTAAATCTGTTGTTGTAGTTGGTCGGATGACATTAGAATTACTAGATTTTGATAGTATTTTTGTTAAACTTAATGGTTCAAATGTTTCCTTTTCTATAGGTAATTGTTTTTTAGTTTCCTTTAAAATTTCATCTTTAAGATTCTCTAATAGTTTGGTTCTTATTTCTAAATTGTCTATTTGGATAATTGTATTAAATAAATCTTCTTTTTGTTGTTTAGTTAATACATTTATTTGTTTAATACATATTGGTTGCGAACACATATTATCAGAATCAGATGAACTTTCATCTTCAGTTGTACTATTATGATAACTATAAAAGTTTTCCTCATCAGAAGTATTTGAATTTAGTTGTGAAGTAGTTTCGTCATCAGATGTGGATTGTGGTTTTGTTTTAATTAAGATTTTAAGTAATTCATTTTTTAATTCAGTATTTTGTATTTGATTAAGTTTTTGTTCAACATAACATTTCTTTACAGTGTGTTCTGGTTTGCCGTATTTCCAGTAAGTTAATTATTTTGATTTAAAAGTTTTGGATTTATATTTTTTAGATTGTTTTGATTTATAATATTTTGGGCAATGTTGTTCCTTTTTATAATGTCTTCTTTGTTTGTATGGTTTTGTCTTTTTAAATTTCTTTTGTCTAGACATAAATTAATTCATTCCTTTTGTATAAAAGAAAATAATTCTCCATAGGTTATGTCCTCAAAAGGTATAGTTTCAGTACCAGCTGCTTCTTGAAATTTAAGCCTTATTCGTTGTGCAAACAAGGATGGTAATCCTGATATAAACCTTTCTTTCCAAAAATTGTTATTTTGATATGGTCTCCTTAATACTTCAGTAGAAAATGTATCTTGGTACCATCTATAATCAGATAAAGATGAACATCTAAAATTAGTTGAAATAACTTTGTCTTTGGTTTATATTTATTGAGCATTGCCTATAAAATGCATTGAAATTATATCTATTAAAGTTTCTATTGGGTCATTATCTTGTCTAATAATATTTTCTTGTTGATCAGGGACTGGGGTTACATGGTCTAATATCCTATTCATTGTTTCAAGGGATAAATTATCCCACAAATATTTTAATTGTCCTGTAAATCCTTGAATGATGTTACAAGCTATTTGTCTATAAGTCATTTGTGGATCTGTTGATCTGTAAGCAGCATATGTCATACACATTTCTTGTAATAAATTTAATTTTTCATATTCAGATCTGTCATCTAGATTCCATTCATATATAGCTGTTCCATCATATTGAGCGGCCTTAAAGTCTTTGTGTTCTTCAAATTGTAAATTCATTAGAGTTGGTCTTGGATAATAATTTTTTGTTGTATGGTAATATTATTTTTTATACTTTGGTGTAGATTTAATACGATTAATATCTAATAATGGTTCTGTTTTGAGATAAACTTTGTAATCGATTACGAAGGTTCGGAAAGATTCGATTCAATTGATTAAATTGTCTTTGCTCTATAATTGAAATATGACTTGTAGATTATTGTTGACTTAAGAGGGTTGGTTTGCAATTGTAGATTGTCTTGTGGATTATTCAAGAGCTATTTTTATTTTTTCTAATATTGATAAATTTGAATGAATTTTTGGTTCTTCTAATTGTAGTCTTGTTTTAAAATAAGGGGGTGAAATGGATTCTGGAATTTTATATCTTTTATTCTTAATTATTCTATTTTTAATAATATTGTTTCTAATTGTATGCCTAAATTGTTTATGGATTGATTACAGTAATTGTTTTGTTCATATACTTTTTTAATATCATCTACTATTACCTTGTCTTGTAGGTCACTTCCTCCTGTTTTGAATGGTGAAGCAATTATGTCTCCTGCGGGTGTTGGAATTAATATGGTTTCTAATGGTGGATTCATTGAAGTTAATATTGTATTTCCTTCGGCTAGTTTCCATTTTTTATATAAATTTGAAGTTACTAATAAAAGTGGTGTATCATAATCTTACATTAAATTGTTTTTTAATAAATAGGTTTTTATCCAACTATAAAATACTTGATTCTTTTGTTCTTTATATAGATATTGTTTCCATTGTTGTTGTAAATAATCTTGTAAAAATGGTTCTAAATATTGAAACCATGTTCCTTCTTTATGAAATAAAGATAATTGTGCACATTTGTCTAAATATTGAAAATTTGGTGTCTATATATTTTGTACAGATATTACATTTATAAATTGACTTCGAACTTGTGATGGTGTTGGAGATGGTGGAGGTTCATCTCTATATGGTTCAGGGATTGGATTTGAAAATCTTAAATTATTTAATGGTTCTTCTTAAGATAATGGTATTGAAACAGAATGTCTTCTTTGTTCTGTTATTGTTCTTACTGGTGAGTCAGATGAATGAGAATGTCTACTTGATGTGGTAATTCAATGTAAGGGGGTCTTTGTATAGATAGAAATCTTAAAATAATATTGTCTGGAGTTTGTTCAACTATTTCTATAATATTTCTTCTTTCAATTTGTACTGATTCATGAAAAAATTCAATTTGATTTGATTTAAACCAAATTTTTTTATAAAATTAAAATTATAATTGCATTGTCCAAACCATTTTTTAAAATTAAAATCTATATATCATGTTTCCACATGTATAAAATTAAAACAAAGTCTGGGAAATACATTGTGACAGTTTTTTGAGAGGGTTCAACCCAAATAATTTTAACAATTTTAATTTTTGTTTGGTTTTTCTAATCAAAAAATCATTTGTATTTAGTTCGATTCAACCCGAACCAAATACTTTTATTTTTATTAGACTGAAATCGAACTAAAAAAATTTCAATTCAATTCGGTTTGAACCGAATTTAATTTTTTAAAAGAAAAAACTAAACCAAATCGTGAATTTCGATTTGGTTCGATTCGGGTTATCGGTTTAACCCAAACCAATGACACTCCTAATTAAGATTTAGTTTCTTGGTATAAGATTTTAATTTTGAATCTCTGTCCTAGGTCGCTCTAAGCAATTGCCTCATTTATAACATATATATATATATATATATATAAATATATATATGTATGTATGTATGTGTTGGAGGTGGGTTATGGCTCACGTATACCAACTCCTTCTTGGCCCGAACGGTAGCGTCAATGAGTAGATGCACTCAAAAACCGCCAGAGGGGTACTCCGGAAGAGGCTCCGATACTCAAGTCGTAAGAGCGGTCTTCGATTGGAGAAACAGGCGAAATTGAGGGAAGTTATTCCCGTGATCGGTGTACCCGAGTGTTAGGTTTAGAGAACGTGCCTTATTCGAGAGTTCGAAATAACTTATACCTCTTAGAGACTGACGCTGTGAAACCAACCCTACCTTCCTTCAACTGATCCCGGGAATCTCGGGTTGGGAGGTTAATATTATGAGTTGATTACGATCTTCATTTATCGTTAGAACCACTATTTTCGAAAGCGATGTTTTCCTTACTCGAAAAATCTAAAATTTGCCGTTATGAAATACGAAATTGAAGTTAAGGGAATTGTAACTTCCTTTAGAATTGTTAGAGGTGTTGCACAACGCTCAATCCCTCGATTGATTAAGGGACCCTTGTGACCCATCCAATTAAAGAGTTGATGTCTGTTTGCCTGATCGGGGCGATTACCTTTGTTCGATGATTCGTTAGTTGGCGTGTGACTAATACCCTATCAATTGGTAATCCGGATGACTGAGACCCATCGGTATATCATCTGGGCGACTATGGCCCTTTGATAGATTATCATGACGATTGTTAAATACCGGCCCATAGGTGCCCTTCATGGGCTTCTTGAGATTAACTCTCTTGGTTTGGGACTTAGACCATGTCCCATGAGTATATATATACATTAATGGCATCTCTCCACTATTTGATCTAAAGGAAAGCTAATTAAATAACAATGAATTTTGCTATTTGAAATATATAATTAGTATTTTGCCTTTTTTAAATAGTAAAAATAGTGCAACTACTTTTCAAAATATACAACTTTTAGAAAATTATTGCATAAATAAAATACAAAATAGTTAATGAAAAATTGTGTAGTTCAAGATGCAAAATGTTTCCTCTACTTATTAAATTTAATGACATACTTTATTGCAAATCACTCTGCATTGGAAAAGGACAAAAAGAAAAGAAAAAAAAAAACAAAAACAAAAATAAAAAGCCTGTGAAACCCTCAATTAGGAAAATTGAGAATTTGTTTAGAGACATTCTAAAAAATTTTAATTTGTGATTAACAATGAATGTTGAGAAAGTGAAAGAAAATATAAAACAATTTACGTGGATAAATAAATTGTACGACAATTTTGAGTAATTTTACAAATTTTTATACTTTGTAAAAGATGAAGACTAATGATAAGGTAAGAAGTAAAAATAAAATACATGATATAAAAATTTTATAATGGTTTCATCAATTCGATATACATTCATTTTCAGGTACCCTCCTAGATTTTTCAGTATTTTTTCAAATAGTACAAACTTTATTACAAATTTAAATTAGATCTTTTATAGCAATTTTTCACAAACACTAAGTTTCCAATCTTACACAGTTTGACTCTCTCTTCAAACCCTAACCGTTAATCCATCAACAGTTTTTGAAACTTTTAACATAGGAGATATAGAAAGTTATAGTGAACGAGATCATGTTGCACATAGGTGCTTTAATGATGACCAAAACATATCAAATTAGTGAAGTAAAAAATGGGAGAACATAATTAAAAATTCAAAATAACTAATTGACATAAGTTGTTAACAAATATTCTGAATTAGTTAACAAAATAGCTTCACTAAAGAATAAGCCTTTGACTAAGTTTATAGGTTAGTCGACACATGACATGTTAGCCAACTGAGTCTATGAAGTAGTCGACTAAATCTTGAAGTTAGTGAACTACTTAGCCAACTAAGTTTATGTGTTAGCCAACTAAATATATATATTAGCTTATAGGAAGTGATTTAAAGGCCTGTTAAGGTAGCGCCCAACGTTCAGAAGACCCATAATCTAGCAAACATTACTCATTCTTGGCGTGATCGCAACAAGAGATTTATCTTCTCAAAGGACAAACGTGGACCAACCCCTCGGTTAGCCTCTAGCTATGACAATCCAATCAATCCATGACCCATAAAGGCATTCTATGAGCTCAAGTCGATACCCTCCTTTCGGTTGATGACCCGGATGACTTTGTAAAGATCGATCGCTAACCTCTCATGACTAAAGGTAATATTCGATAAAACTCATATTGCCGCTAGTTTCCTATTCGGTCATAAATATATCTCTAGATAAAAAATGAAATCTTTAATAATCAATCGATAAGAAATGAATCGCCTTTGCACAATAGGCTTTCCAAGAGATAAGAACTTTAAATTTTTGGAGAATTTTTACTATAGAGTCTTGAGATTTCAAGACAACCTTACAAAGATATTTGGGTTGCAACGTCCGAGTATACCTGACTCCCGGACTACCAACATATAAAAGGATTCTGCATACCAATCCCTAGATATGCTCTCTGAATGCTATACACTCGACATACAAACCACATGGTTCTCAATCTCAGCCTTCTTCTATTACTCGGTCTATTTCATTCCTATCGAAAACCACTTTTTCGACTTGGTGTCGAGTCTCCCCCGTCGAACACCCTCCGGTAGTCTTTTGTAGGTCATCATTCATGCTTGAGCAATCGTTCAAGTCAAAGGAATCGAATCGTGGAGTCAAAACACATCCAACAGATTGACTGTCCGTGGGAACAAATTAACGTACGCAAACATACCATCCATCTTTTTTCTTTCTGAAAACATGAAGTCGTCAAGAGAAAGAGGCCAATCATTGGTTTCGATAACGATGATCTAATTGGAGTCGATCCTAATTGTAACGGCCTTTAGTGATCGCCATAATAGTGGGATCCCATATCGTTTGAGAGTCTTCATTGAGGAGTAGATTACGATCTCCTCAACGCAATTGAGATGCCTACGGTGAATGGGTTTCGACTCGTCTCACGCCCGACCCCCTGCATCAGGTCCCTCAAGGACTCTCGCGAAGTGCATACATCCGAGAGGTGTACATCACGCCCAAAGCAAGGAATGTGAGCAATGGCAGGTGCCAAATACCGCCTATGTTCTCTGAGAGAAAATGGGCGAGAGCCTCCCCCCTTCATCGGTCTTTCATATGCAAATTAAACCTGTATGCATATAAATTAAAATTATCATGTAAATTAAACCAATGGTCATCAGAGCTCCTCCAAAACAATCCACCAAATCTCATGAAGGCATCCGGACATATGAGCTAACAAATCAATAACGGTTCACAATACGGACCTCTCTTGTCATGCCCCTGACTAAAGCATGAATAGCCGCCACAGAAGCGGGCCTAAATTTATACAAATATATTACAAATTCCCAAGTTAACACTTTAAATATTTACAAATGCCTCAATCTTAGTGAAATATGAGAGTTTTCGCAAACAAAAGTCTAAAAAATCTATGATCGTCCATAATACGTACATGGTCGACTACGGACCTCAATATCAAGACCACATAGCGGGAATTAGAGCATAAAAATACGAAATTTATATTTTCAAATAAAAATTTTAATCTCCAGGAAATCGCAAATACAATTCCACCAACAATCTATCATACCTCACAGAGGCCAAATGCGTCGTCCTAGCACCATAATCTACGTACGGGAGGGAAAAAGGAGGGTCAGTACTCGAGGAAGAATACTCGGTGAGTGAGTGAGTCGATATGTGCGTGTAATATGGGGTGTGAAATTAGAATGTCAAGCATCAAGTATACAAATCATATTTTAAATCATCATACTTTTCATTTGAACAATATCTCATTTACACGCATTATCAAGTCAAATATGCATCCAAAACACTTGTCATTAAAATCATAGAGTTACTTGGTAGAAAATGTCCGTGAGAGGTCTACCACAACCTGTGAGTGCACCGGGGTGTTATATGCGATTTTATTTAAAGTGCTCTCGACCCACGATTGGCAACGAACCTCGTCAGTGCTAAACTTGGAGAGTGTATCCAAATCCTCCCCTTTCGTGTTCGGCGACTAGTGCAGGTGTCGTAAATATAATCCAGGCAACTCGTGGGATACCCCAGGCCTGAGCATATCCGGACGCCACCATGAGCCTCTCGCGGTGTCCTTAGTAGCTACGGAACAATACATATCAAAGCCCTCAAGGCCGAGTCAATATCATATCAAACATGTGCAAAAAAAAGAAAAAAAAGAAAAGTAGAGGTGGGTTTTCTGTACAAATGCAACATATGTCATCTGACATTCTTTGTCCACATGGATGCATATTTTCATAGTTCAACCAAATTTTTAGACACTCCGTTGATTCGCAAAAATCATTTCCAAAACCGAGTCAAAACATTTCAAGTACCGATAAATCATGCTCATTTATCAAGCATTTATGCACTTGAGTTTACATATTAAACTAAAAACATTGAAATAAATCCCACTCCTTGTATACGGGAGGGTCAATCACTCCCTACAATGTACAACAAGTGTCGGCATTGCTCCCCTCGATCGGTCTCCAAGGAAGTCACTACAATGACAAAACACAATATGTATATATATTATTTGTGTTACGTATTTCAAAAACCACTATGTTAGAATTTATACTTTTAATTAATCCTGTAAATGGGATTAAGATTTAGGAGTCTCATAGGTAGGCTTCACATGTGCACAAGTGTT
>JBAMMX010000008.1:15419295-15631781 GCA_037126225.1 Dillenia turbinata | reverse complement strand
AAACCCAATGAAGTGCGTCCAATTTCCTGGCTTACCTGAAGAGATGAGCCTCACTTACTTCGACTTTCAAACGACGCCCATTAAGCAATGGGCCTCCAATTGGCTCCTGCCCAGCTCGGCCAGCTGGTGGGGTGGCCCGCCCAAACCGGGTCAGATGCCACCATGGGTTCAAGCAAACTATGGGTCGATTGGACTACTGTTTAACACATGTGACGAGATAGAGCGTCCATTCCTTGATTATATGGCAAATCAGATGGCAATGCCAGTTTGGGCTACTGGGCCTCCTTACCCGAACCATTTCAGAAGTCATTTGGTTCCATTATTCATGATTATCAGATCTGTCAAAATCGTCAATCTAGCATCACAGAGGACGAAGTAATTGAATGGTTAGATTCGGAAGCCACGTGGGTCGGTGCTATACGTGTCATTTGGAAGCGAATTGGGTCCCACAATGGAAGAATATCCACAACTTGAGCAGGCATTAGAACTTTCAAACAAGCCATTTATTTGGGTCATTCCATCCGGTTCAAACGGGTCAGCGGGTTGCTTCCCCCACGGGTTGGAGAGTCGGGTGGGTTGCAGAGGCCTTGGTCGTACACGGGTGGGCAATTACAGTTGATGATATTGGAGCCACCATCTGGACGGGCGGGTTTCTATCCCACTGCGGATGGAACTCAACGGAGGAGTCAATCGGATTGGGGTCCCAATGCTGGCGGGGCCTATGAGGGGTGACCAACATTTCAATGCAAAGTTAGTGCTGCGCCATCTCAAGGTGGGCTCCACGGTCCCGGCCCAGGACCCTCCGAGCCTGTCAGGAAAGAAGATATAGTGGAGGCAATTGAAAGATTAATGGGCCAAGACCTAGAAGAAGAGTACAAAAAGGGCCGTACAGCTGCGATCCAAACTTACTGGTGGCTTTAACGCAAGCTCTACTGCTGCTTTTGATGCTTTCGTGGAATTTGTTGCTAACCAAAGGCAACTTTAAGAAATTTTTTTTTTTTTTTATTCCCGATGATTACATAAGAATCATGAAAAATCACGTAATTATACGCGTCCACGGAGATTCGAACACGAGAGTTCAGGATAGACACTAGAGTAAGAGCTCTTAACTACTAACCTGCTCCCTTTGCTACAACTTTAAACATTATTAGAAAGCATATGTAATCGCTTTGTATACATAATAAATGCTTAGAAAATTTTATTCGTTCCCTTTTTTTTAAGACTTAGGGGCAATCGAGAGCAATTCTGTCCTACAACTACTAAATAATTCAAATTACTATCACACCATTTATTTTTTTTTAAGTTTTTAAATACACCAAACACCAAACTATGTCTCGTTGTACAAAATGTTTTCGTTTCTATTTCTCTAATTTCAAACAAATTATATGATTCAACTAATCAGACTTTGAAAATTTGTCATTACTATATATTTTGATGCAAAATATATGTTAAGCACAGACAACATGATGCATCATTTTAGTTTACTTAAGGTATATTGTATAATAACTTATAACCATGCGCATCAGGTAACCTGTCTATAAACCTGCATTAACAACTGCAATAGCTATTCTTTGTATATTGCTGACAAATTTAAAAAAAATAGAATATATGAAAACATAAGATTTAGGTAAAATTTTTGCTAAGGCAATGGTCCACCCCAAAAATTAATTCTTGCTTTGTCCACGAAATGAGTCAAATCCCTTTATCTATTTAAGAATTGCTCAAATGAAACTTTTTAGTGGACACGAACGATATCTGAAATCATATTCAGACTAATCTAATTTGAAAATTATTGTGACTCATTCTAAGAACTATCCTCCTAACGTTATCTTCTTCATTTTTAAAAGTTAAACTCAAAATCTTAGTTAAGCATTTAATATCACGCGGATCGGTTAAACCATCATTTTGATCGATGGTGATTCAAGTTGTGGGTTCTCGGGACCTTACAACTGATTAAGATATATCCCAAGCACTTAAATTTCATTACGTGGTTTAGCCCAAACCAATAGCCTTGTGAGAGATTTTTTCTTTTTCTTTTGTTTGAATTTTGACTTAATTTAGACATTTCAAAAAGTTGATCTCGGAAGGTTCTCCTACACCATAATTTAGGAAAGCGTTTTTCACGAGATTCATTACAGTATTTGAAGCAACTCAAAATAATTTGTTTTATTTAAATTTACAAACAGACCGCATAATAATTTAATAAAACCTTATGATAAAGTAAAATCATATTGTAAATTAGTTAATTTGATAAAGGGAATGAAACTCCAAATAAGAGAAGGTTTTGAATCGAATGAATCGGATAATCTTAATTCATTGGAAGAAGAATCAAATTAAAATCAGGATGATTATTCCAAATTTGATTTTAGAATCGGACATTGTAGAATAGTTTCAACTCAATTTCAATTTGATTTTGATTTGGTTCTTATTTAATAATTTTTGTATGGTTTTTTTTTGTGATTTTTTTCATGACTACCATGATTTTCACTTTTTAAAAAAAAAAAATCATGGTTCCATTATCAAATCTAATTTGGTTTCATGCTTTTTTAAAGATATTAACTTCAATTTTAGTTTTCAAATCTAAGGGAATTAAAATTAGAATCAAATCAGTAACTTAATAGTTTCGAGTTTAAGATAAAACAAACACCATTTTTAAGATTTTTATTTGATTCTAATTCGATAATGGGAACATTGGGATGTCTACTCCAAATAAAATAGAATCATGTCACATAATTTTAATTAAAAAAAAAAAAGTATTTACGTCATTTTCCTTTGTCTGAATGCATTCGCCTGATTGTTCAATGAAGTAGGTTTTTTGTAGCGGTCTGAGCAGCCTTTCTCGTGTCATTTTCAAGCTTACAAACAGGCACTATGTTTTCAATCTCAAATGGAGTTCTCTGTCGGCAGCAAAGGATCGAATCTGGACCGAACCCAAACTAAGCTTCCTTAGTATAAGACCACCTGTTTTAAAATCAGCACCTTTTATAATAAATTTCTATATCCACACTACTTTTAGAATAACTTATGATTATAGATGGTATCCGACTCGATCTATGTCGGGCTCAAGGCTAACTGGGCCGTGGCTCGACGAGCAACACCCTTTTGGTGTCTATCAATCAAATCTCTCATTGACAATCAATTCTTCTGCCTAATATTAATCGGTATTTAGACTTCCTCGGTGTTTGAAGGTTGACACATAATCCACTAACATAATATCTACTCTTCCTAAATCACGGGGACAATTTCACGTAAATGGAAAGGAAATCTACAATTGTGATCAATAAAGAAAAGAATCTCAATGACGATATGGACATTCGAACCGCAAGAGTTTGAAATTTTTAAGAATTCTACACTATGATCCCCCAAATCTTGAGGTACTCTGATAAGAAAATTAGAGTTTCAACACCTTATATAAATACGACACTCATATACAAGAACTATATAAACATCATAAAGTCACCTAACGGACACGTCGGACCTACACATTACACATAAGACACACGAACTCTATTTTAGTCCGTTTTCCCTTTTGAAAATCACTCTCTGACTTGAGCATCGAAATCTCCCCCTCGACACCCTCCAACGGTTTGTTGCAGATCTCACCGATCAAGACCATTAGATGGCCAAGTCATCCCGCTCAAGTTAGCAAAATCATTATCCGTAGAGTCAAACCAACCCCTAACAAACTGGCGCTCCGTGATAACAAACCGATTTCCTAATCAAACCAAGACTCATCCTCATACTCTTCCCTTTTCCATCATGGCCATGCTTAAGAGAAAAAACCAATCATCTATTTCGAGCACCACAAGTTAATGGGAGTCGAGACAACCAAAACGATCCGCTAGTCATCACAACAAGAATTGGATCTTACCTTGTCAAGAGGAATTTAATAGATCAAGGAGCAGACCGTGACATCCTCTTTTGGGAAGCATTCAGCCAGATGGGTTTTACCCTGTCTCATCTCCAACCCATGACCAATCCATCGAGGGTTTGTCACAAACATATATGCCTAGAAGGCACCATCTCGCTCAAAGTAACTCTAGGACGTCCCCTCACTATACTATCGCCAAGACCACTTTTTATGTGTTAAGCTTCCGTCTCCTATAATGCCATCCTAAGTCACCCTAGTCCGAACGACCCGAAACATTACAAAGCGCAGGAATATGAAGATCAAATTTAGAACATTATTGGGGATCGCAACACTTCACGGTGATCACGATCCGATTGGTCATTCCCCGAGAATCGGAGAAGAAGGAGAAGTCCCTAATAGGGGATACTATGGAACTTAAAGCGAGATCGAGCAATCGTCTAAATCTCAACCTTCAAAGGAAGTAATCGAAGTCTCTATCACGAACACACCCGGCCAAACTGTTCAAATTGGAACCCATCTACCAATGTCCTTCGAAAGGCAATCATGGATTGCCTACGACATCATTCAAAAGTCTTTGTACGGTCCCTCGAATATATGTCAGTATTCATCCTTCGCTTATAATTCATAAACCGACTAGATATCAATGTAAGCTAGTCAAGGTGAAGAAAAGAGTGGTTGTGCGTAACTCCAACGCGCGATATAAGAAGAAATCCAAAACTCCAGAAGAAGGTTTATTTGAAAAGTATCGTACGCGGAGTGATCGACCAACGAGTCATGGTAAAGAAGAAAATGGCAAGTGAAGAATGTTTATAGACTTCACCAATCTTAACAAAACAAATTCAAAAGACAACTACCTAATCCCCAATATCAACAAGTTGGTAGACAATTCATCTGATCACCGACTCTTGAAGTTTTGTGGATGCCTATTCCGATTACATTCAGATATGTATGGCTCCGAAGACGAGAAAAAACTAGATTCATCATTGAGTTCGGCACCTCATTGTTACAAGGTCATACCATTCGCCTCAAGAATGCCTGAGCGACCTTCCAATGCTTGATCAACAAAATTTTTTTGTGAACAACTCAGAAAAATGTGAGGTTTATTTCGATGACATGCTTGTCAAAAGTAATGATGTCGAAGAGCACGTAACGAACCTAGAAGAGATATTCCATATTAGAGCGATATAACATGAAGTCGAATCCACAGAAATGCACTTTTGGAATCACGTCGAGAAAATTTCTAAGTTTCCTAATTATTAACCAAGGAATTGAGGTGAATCCAAAGAAAATCCAAACCATACTCGATATGGCACCACTGAGGACAATGAAAGACATGCACACCACCGATAAAATCGCAACTCGAATCGATTCATGTCGAAAGTGGGGGAGAAGTATAAACCCTTCACGATACTCCGAAAAAGTTCCAAAATTCATATAAACGCCTGACACGAAAGCAGATTCTGAATAACTCAAAGAATATCTCATATCACCCCCACTCCTTTCCCACCAAATTCCTAGTGAGAAACTCTATCTCTATCTCTTTGTTTCAAATCAAGCGCCCGCTCTATCCTCGGGAGACAGAATCCACCACAGTAGGCCGGTATACTATGTCGGCCGATACTCCATAAGTTAGAGATCAACTACCGATTTATCGAGAAGATAGTTTTCACCTTAGTCATCACCGCCCGACGTCTCATGCCATATTTCCAAATCACAACATAGAAGAGCCACCACCCAACCTCTAAAGTAGATTTTGCAGAAGAGAGAAACCTCGTGTCGACTCATTAAGTGAAGTATCACGCTGGGACGAAGTCGATATCGAATACTAGCTAAGGCCACTATCAAAGGCTAAGTTCTCGCAGAATTTTATCCTCGAGCGCACGTTCCCAATGTCCATCAAACAAGCCCCTACCTATGACTAAGAAGAACATACACAATCCAAATGGACACTTCATATGGATAAGTCATCTAACTCCTGAAGGAAAGGAGACTCATTTTAGTAGGACCACACAATTTTAAAACCAACATGCTCTCGTTTCACTTTGGAGCGACAAAAAATAAGGCTGGATATGAAACCTTTCCGGACTAGATTGCGACCGCAAAGATCCTTAGTGGACCCAAAATATACGGATATTTACCGATAGCTAGTTGGTCGTTAAATAAATCAAAGAGATCTACTAAACAAAGAGCCAACGATGGCAAAGTACCTATCTAAGATACGTCGAGGCGATAGGCAAGTTCGACCGGGTAGACATATACCGATCCCTCGATCGAGAACGCAAGAGTCGATATGCTTTCAAAGCCGCTAACTCAAATTGTAGAAACCTGAACGATTTACATAGAAAACCTATCGTACTCAAGCAAAGAAAGAGTCCGAATAGATCCTATCGATAAACAAATACTAAGTTGGAAAGACTCCATAGAGGCATATTTGAGGTATGAGCAATTACCGTAGCTCGCCCTCTCAAGCCATCAAATTGGGAGCAAGGCTGCCCATTATGTCATCATCAACGGTAAGCTCTACAAGTAGTCCTACACTCATCCATATCTAAAGTGCCCGACACCGGAGGAAGGGGACTACATACTTCGAGAAATCCATGAAGGGATATATGACAACCACTTTAGATACACAAAATCAGTGAATAAAACTCTTCGACAGGGGTAAATCGGCCTACCATGAAGATCGACACAAACGACAATGTCAAAAGATGCGACAAGTGTTAATATTTTTCATTGGTATCATGCTAGCCCTCCACCGAAGTTCCGCCTTAACAACTTAGCCCACAACTGCTTGCTCAACGGGGGATGGACATTTTAGGCCACTCCCCACGACCGGATAACAAAAGTTTCTAGTCATGGCTATCGACTATTTTACCAAATTGGTAGAAGTCGAACCAATAGCTCGAATACTACCGATAAGATGTACATTTTGTGTGGACATCCATCATTACTTCAGGCAGCTGCGGCTCATGTCCCGACATCGACAACTAAGCAATTTGATGGCTAGAACTTCCGAGACTTCTACGAGATCGGAGATCCAATATCGCTTCACTTCCATTGCCTACTCATAAACCAATGGCTTACGAAGTAACCAATCGAATGATCCGACAAGGACTTAAAGCCACACTAGAAGAAGTCAAAGATCACGGTAGATGAGCCTATCGCATTCTTTGGGCCTATCAAACAGCATCCTAAGGGCAATAAAGAAATGTTGTTCAACTTGACTTACGAATGAAGATGGAAATATTAACGGAGATTAGCATTCATTCACTACGGATGGATCTATATGAACAAGGGTGAAATGAAACGCGCGAAGACAAACAAATGGACCTACTCCCGGGCTAAGTCCGAACGGTTGCTTACCAACAGCAGATGGCAAGGTACTACAATAGGCAAGTCAAAACCAGAACCTTCAAGCCAGGTGAGCTAGTACTGTGAAGGTGAAGCCACCGAACAATCTCAACCAAGGGCAAACTAACACTTAATTGGGAAAGGCCTTACAAAATATGCTCGTAAATCCATCCAGCACATACGAACTTAACCACCTGGACAACTTGACCATGCCTCGAAGTTGGAACTTTGAGAACCCACGAATCTATTACTAGTGACGATCAACACTCTCCCGAGGGAACATCTTCTACTCAACGCCCAATCGATCGATCAGGTAAGACATTTACGATCACCTCTCTCGTTACACTACCTTACCAACCGATCGATATGTTTTTGTACTTATGTTTTTCAAAACATGTTACCAATAAGGGATGTAACTCCCGGTGGATAGACATGTCCATCATACTATTTGAACTCAATATCGAGCAAATGAGTGCTCCCGAATGGTGTCCATCATTAGAGATTTATTTCCCGAAAGAGCTAGTATCGCCCTCCTCCTGAATGAAACCTATCGTTAGGGATTTATCTCCCCAAATGGATAAATATCATCTAGTCCTCCCGAATGGAGTCTATCATTAGAAATTTATCTCCCCCGTACCAACAAACATAGCCCATTCTCTTAATGAATGTACGTTAATAGTGACTCACTCTCACAGTCATAAGCAATCTAACGAGTACAAGAGCAATAGCATCCCGTGCCTAATAGCTAAATAAGCCTACCGATAACAGAGCATACTACTAGTGAGGATACATGATTATGCTTCAGTACTCATCATTCGCATCAGAAGGATACCAACAGATAAGGCAATTACTCTCTCAACCAAGGCAAGAACGATAAGTAAAATGAACTCTCTTTTATTCCAACGTAATAATACATATCAGAGTACATAATTAAATACAATGTGAAAGAAAGTTTATAAGTCCATGAGTCAAACTGGATCATATTGAAAGGAGTATATTAGAAGCCGAAGTGACATATAAACCTTACGCTGGAAAGCCAACTGGATTTGAACTGAGAGCCGAAAGAAGTTTTGTGACCCACAAGCATCACACGATCGGAACAAGAAGACCATAGAAGGAATTTTGAAGCTAGAAAGGACTTTATAGAAGGTAGAAGTTGGCCAAAAAAGAGACAGAAAAGATGAGTCAATTACACCTCTTCTATCGTTTGGCCTCTTGCAATCTCTCAATTTCACTTATCGCCTGACTTGATGGAGCGGCAAGAAGTATCTTCAACAACCTCTGTTACACCAATCGGTCGGATGATAATTCTAACCTTGAGAAGAGAGTTTCCACTATGAACAATAATCTCTCCTGTTCGAGCTAAGATCTTCTGTGATCAAAGCCAACATTCTCAAGAAACCCCGGTAGGGTCCATCTTGGAGTTAGGATCCCACACATCATGATGGGACCTTGTATTGAAAGTCTCATTCTTGATGAAGTCTTGTATCGCAGCAGTCTTCTAAACTATTAGGTTTTGTGGTTCAAAACACATAATCAAGTTATCTCTTAAAAATGCTAACTCTTAACAGAAGGGACTTATAGAATCACTCATGGAAGTAGTTCATATTGCTTTGACATGGTACAGGATCCTCTACCGCTTATTTATAACTATGAAGACATAACCCTAAAGATTTTGAGCAGATAAACGACCCAATGAGAAACATATGCAATGAATGAAGAATTGGGTTTTCCGACTTCCCCACTTTGCATCTATTTCAAGAATATTTATTTGGTGGTTATTTATATTTATGCTCTCACGACCTTTCAAGGGGTGATCCTTCACTTACTCCTTAAGTCTCTTCTTCGAAGTGCATAAGAAGTAGGGGGCAAATGATGGTATTTTGCCCAAACTATATCGGGTTTAAGACTAACCAGGGCCCTAGCTCGACGAATAACATCCTCTTAGTGTTCACCAGCCAGATCTCTCCTTGGCAACCAATTGCTCGGTCTAACGTTGATCGGTATCTAGACCTCCCCGTTACTCGGCGGTCGACACACAATGCATTAATGTAATATCTATTTTTCCTAAATCACGAAGGCAATCCCACGTAAATGAAAAGGAAATCTACAATCATGACCGATAAGAAAAAGTATCTTCATGATGATCTGGATATTCCAAATTGATAAGAGTTTGAAATTTTTTAGAATCTTACATTACGATCTCTGAAATCTCGGGCTATTCTTGTAAGGAAACTAGGGTTTTAATACTCTGTATGCATACAACTCTCACATGTAGGAACTATAAAATCATCACAAATTCATCTAGCCAGATACGTTCTGTGAACTTACACATTACAAATAAGGCACATAGAACTCTCTTTTGATCTGTTTTTCTTTTTAAAAAACGCTCTCTAATTTGAGTATCGGAGTCTCTCCCATTGGAACACCATCCGTGGTCTTTTGTGTAGTCTCACTGATCAAGACTATCAGAAGACCAAATTATCCCGTTCAAGTTAGTAGAGTCATTATCTGTGAAATCAAATGCACCTCCAACAATTATTGTTGTTATTGTTGTTAAAAATTATGTACGGAATTTGGCTTAGTTTATAAAGTTGTAAATTTAATTCACAAATTGATATATTTGAGAGCCCTATCGAAAAGAAAAGGAGAAAAACTAATTTTAAGGAGTGAAATGTAATTTTGAGAAAGAGAAGTTTTTTGCCACATTTTAAGAGGGCGTGCAAGCCTTTTATTTTACATTATTCAACTTATGATATTTACCGTCCAAAATAATAATAAAAATTAAAATTAAAATAATTATTATATAAATAATTTTCATGTCAAAAATCCTAACTATCGTCTTTTCTATTCAACCAACTTGGTATAAGGTTTTTAGGCATACATACTCTATTTTTATCTACTAATTCTAGTGCTTATGTTTTGCCACACAAGTTATTTAAATATTCGCACGTACCATAAAACCTACAATTTTCTTCTTGAAAATAACAGAGACATGATTGTGCGTAGATATCCTCTTTTTAGACCAACAAGTTAAGATTTTCTCTTTTGAAATAATTTATATAAATATGTTCCACGACTATTATTTAATTTCCATGTGACCTCTTCACAATTTTGCATAAAGAATAAGAAATATTCATCTAATATACAGAATGCTCCGCGATTTAATACAAAAATAAGGAGATGATAAATATATATATGTATGCAATTTTTTCTTTATATTTTATAAAGATATTTTTACGTCTCGAACCCGTAATCTCAAGATCACCAAAAGAATAATTTTATCATTACGTCAAAATTCGTCATCTAAATAAAATCTTAATATTAAATATATTATGAAAAACAAAATTTGACACAAAATTGAATTACTAGGCTCATATTGGCTCACTTTATTAATATATAACTAAATATTATGGGAGGGTTTACTATTTCTTTTATTGTAGACTACATATTTAGAAAGAATTTTAAAAAGTATATATATTTTCGATTGACATTATTCAAATAAGGACACCACGCGCACACAATGTATGCAAAAAGTAAAATAAAATAAGTTTGATAATTAAATAAATCAAGAAGAGAACTTAGGGTTAGTTATGAAGAAATTAGAGGTTTTTAAATAATAGATAATTTTACTAAAATATTTAAATTTCTATTTTGTTTATTTATTTATTTATTTTAATAAAAGAGGTTTTTTTAGGAATTACAGGTTATAGATAGGTAGTTGTCAGAAGTCGTGTTGGGACTTGGGACCGTAGGAAAGCAGTCACTGGAACCAAAGTGCAAACAATAGGATTCGTCCAATTCCCACCATTCACACTTCTCTGTCTCTCTCTCTCTCTGCGCGGGGAAGAGAGAGAGAGTACCCGATCGATCTCCTTCAGAATCAACCCGAGATGTGGGAATAATCAAATCTCACCAACTAGTCAACTCTACTCTCTCTCTCTCTCTCTCTCTCTCTCGTGTTTGCTGTCATTCCTTAACCGTTTTACATGTTTTCCTTCGACCCTAAGCTTTTCTGCTAATTCTTCTGTCGTGACTGTACTTCTAGGATGCAAGCCCACCATCTATAAATTTCGTACGTGACTTCGCCTAAATCAAACCCATGAAACATCTCTCTCAAACATGGCATCTTCTCCTTCTTCTTCTTCAGCCGAAATCTTGGTGGTTCCGTTTATTGGGCAAGGCCATCTCTTCCCATCTATGGAACTGTGCAAGCACTTGGCCTCCCGCAATTACCAAATTACCCTTGTTATCGAATCCCATCTCTCTTCCACCGTCCCCTCCTCTTTCCGGCAGCTCCCCCTCGTCTCCGTTGCCGAGATCTCCTCTTCTCCCATGCTTCCTCCACCTCCTCTGTCTTCCTCCGCCGTTGACCTCTTTGACGTCATGAAGCATTTCCATCAAGTCCTTGAAGAATTCCTCTCTGGTCGGGCTAAACCCGTATGTGCAGTGATCGATGTCATGATGGGCTGGAGCAAAGATGTTTTTGCCAAGTTTCAGATTCCGACAGTCAGTTTCTTCACCTCCGGCGCGTGTTGCTCCGCCCTCGAGTACGGCGCGTGGAAATGTAACGCGGCCGAGTTGAATCCCGGTGAGACCCGGATCATTCCCGGGTTACCCGAAGAGATCGCTCTCACTTATTCCGATCTTCAAAGAAAGCCTCATTGGCCTCATGTCGGAGGCCTACCTCCGGGTGCACCTGGCGGTCCTTTTCCCGGTCCGCCTCCTGGAGTTGGGTTTCCAAATCATCCCGGTGGTGGCCCGCCTTCTGGCCCACCAACTGGTCCCGGATGCCCCAATCAGCCCGGTGGCGGCTCGCGAAGATTTGGACCGGCAGTTCCGGGTCAGCAACCACCTTGGTTGCAAGAAATCGAGGGTGCTATCGCGATATTGCTCAACACGTGTGATGAACTTGAAGGCCCGTTTATCGAGTACGTGGCTCACAAAATTGGGGTACCGGTTTGGGGTGTTGGACCGCTATTACCAGATGAGTACTGGAACTCGGCCGGTTCACTCATCCATGATGGGAAAGTCCGGACCAACCGGAAATCCAACCACTCCGAAGAGGAAATAATTGACTGGTTGGACTCAAAGCCGCATGGGTCTGTCATCTACGTATCATTTGGAAGCGAGTTGAGTCCCACGCCGGAGGAATGTGCCGAGCTAGCTAGTGCACTAGAGTCAACGACCCGGCCCTTCATATGGGTCATTCAGCGTAACACGGGCCGCGGGCCACCACCGGGTTTGCTGGGCAAAAAACTCTGTTCAGAAGAACCAGACGATGGTTACTATCCTCATGGTTTAGATGCCAAAGTAGGGAGCAGAGGTCTGATCATACATGGATGGGCCCCGCAGTTGCTAATACTGTCTCACCCATCAACGGGTGGATTTCTATCACATTGTGGATGGAATTCAACGGTGGAGGCTATTGGTCGTGGGGTGCCAATTTTGGCATGGCCTATTAGAGGGGATCAATTTTTCAATGCAAAGTTGTTGATTTCTCATCTCAAGATTGGCTCTATGGTGACTGCTAAAGACTTGTCTCAGACCATAAGGAAGGATGATATATTGAGAGGAATTGAGAGATTTATAAGGGATGAAAAGATTAAGAGAAGGGCAAGGAGTCTAAAAGAGAAGTTTGAGTGTGGGTTTCCGGCTAGTTCTCTCGCTTCTTTGGATGCTTTTGGGGATTTTATTAAACCAAAAGCAGCTTAAAGCTTGTAATGTATGCTTGTGTTACTTGACTTTATGTTGTTGTCGTTGTTGTTACTGTTAGTAATCACGTACTTGTCATAACATCATAAGTTATACTAGTTGGTTTTCTGAATAAAATGTTTAACCACAACACTCTATTTAACCATTTGTCTTCTAACAGGTACATTAAAAAAAAAAAAAAAAAAAAAAAAAAAAAAAAAAAAGGTAAAAAGTTGACAAGACCACGCCTAGACAACATTGCTGCCCGACTAGTCACAACCAAATCTTGGTGGATTGTGGGGATATCGTTCATTTACATTAGAAATCAATAAACCATAACTCTCAAGTGATATTAGTGATGAATTCAAAACTAAGGAAAGTGAAGACAAAATATTTTTATAAAATAAAATAATGATTTTAGTTATATAACGATCTTAATCAAAATAATATTTTGATTTGAATAACAATAATATTTATTTAACACATAAAAATTAATAAAATTATTTTAATCTAATAAGAATAATTACTCATCCTTCTATACATATAGATCCGTCACAGACTGACATTGTTCCCTCTCTTATAAAGATCTCAAATTCAAACATCTCCTATATACGTAGATGACTAACATTATTCCCTCTCTAATAAAGATCTCAAATTCAAACTAAAAAAAAAACATTTACCTAACAAAAACTAATAATAATTTAAATTATATATCTTATACCGTATAGAAATATTTATAATGATATCTAAAGAATATAAATATTCCATATACTTTCATCCTTTTTGCTTAGCCCCAAATTGAAAATGATAAGAAGTCATCTAATGCTTCTTTCGCACAATTCGAGGCTGAAACCATTGAACATTCCTAGATGCTGAGGCAAAAGAGCATGAAGACATCATCTAGTTTCAACCAAAAAAAAAAAAAAAATGCTCGCCTAGCCATATGTTATTACCAAAATTTGTGAACCCAATGACGCAGCGTTCAACTTCTTGACATGATGTGCGTCTCTATCCTTTATACTGAAAAATTACGAGGGGACTAAATTCAAACCCGTAAGCTTTATATTAAGCAAAAATTTCGAATCTCGAACAACCACTTGATCTAAAGCTCTTGGTCATTTTGTACATCCCAGTTATCGAGAAAGAATTTACCCTTCTGATCCCAATTTCCATGAAACAAAGGGCGAAATTCATCTGCTGAAACCATGCAAGAAAGGAAAAAGGTGGGTGCCTCCAAAAAAAAAAATTTCTAGAATGAATGAAAATATACATTAGTAAAATAAGACGACTCGATGAATGAATTGACCTCGCACTTCAAGCCCCTATTTAAACTCGTATAACATTTCACCGGATGGCCAAAATTCCATCCACACCACTACTGAGTTCTTCACCGGAAACGATGATTCGGATGGAGTGTCAAATGAAAATTTACTTCCTATTTTAAAATGATTGTGGACAGAATCAGCCACATTAATGATTTGACTCCGATGGACTTGAATCCAGCTTTGGCACGATAGCAGATGACAATTCTAAATGGGAAACCCGAACTGCACCAATCAGCCGCTCTGGCAATTCATCTGCAGTGTTGGCCTACAAACAGAAGTCATAAAATTTCTCTGGAAAAATGAGTTTAGGATGTAGACAAACTGTCTTATGTATCATGATTCCTATTTGTGTCCCACCAAAGCCACCAGTTTCAACAGGACGAATTAAGTCATTCACCGCCACTTCTTCCATGTCTACTAAACCCCTAAACAAAACCTCTCCCCATTTTTTTTTTTTTTTTTGGGCTTTGGCTGTTTTGTATCTGGAAAAGCTAAAAAGCTTAAACTCGTAAGTTTTACCATCCAGTTCAAAACACAACCATCTATCATCGATTCATTATTTCCTGTTGTGATTAATAGTCCTTCCCTTTTAAGAGATATAAACACGTAGATATGGCTAAAGACAAAATAAGACCGGGAAGTTTTGTTATAGGATCCATAAGATGAGGCAGGAATCAAAGGTGCCTGTGCCTTTGAAATATAGAGGGCTCAAAAATTTTGAGGCCATAAGTGAGGTGATATTCTTGACTAAGGTTATCGATGCTAAAAACATGATTCCCTTATCCGTCTCCCAACTAAAATGGCATGACTAATTCTTACAAACAAACACCTTTTGCGAAACAACATGAAATTACAAAGCATCTATACATACCTGTACAAGAAAAGCCATGTCAACCACCAATGTTGTTATTACGCCAATCACTAGCCCCAAAACTCCATTGGCAACAGTAGAAGAGCCAATGTCCACATCAATCTACAAAATATGTCATATTAACATGGTATAACTTGTATAATTCCATATAAGTCAAAAGCAATATTATTGCAAATCAAGTGATAGAGGATCTTTACTTCCAAGTAATTTGAACCACGAATGTAGTTGCAATCCACTGCTTTTCCTAACAAACAAGGGGTACTCCCAACACTTTGGCGTACAATCCATGAGCCCTGTGGTGATACATTACAAATCAAGAGTTATGCTCCACATAACATGACAACCAGTAAATTGAAGATGGGGAAAATGCATAAAAAAGGTAACTTTGAAGTCCACTAGTTTAATTTTAGACTGTAATCAAGCAAACTTAATAAATATTAATGCAGCATCATCTAGAATGTCTGTTTTGTTAAAATCACACTGCAATAAATCTTTCCCAGGATTCATTTTCCACTTTTGATGACACATTAAATCTTCTTATCGTTTTACAAATTTTACACACACCCATATAGAAGGTTTGCTAGAAGTTATTATACATGCAAATGATTATTATGTTACTTTCCTAAATTTTGTTAATTTTCTTGTGGAATCAAAGTTTTAACTAGTCAGCTGACTAATATCCAATGGACAAATTAATAAGACAAGATATTTTTCCAAGAAGGTTACTTTTATGGATTTGAATAGTTGAAAAGTACTTATGGCCAAGATTGTTGCAAATGAATAAATTACACATGAATATTGGTGGAATTTGTGGGTTACTTGTTCACATTTTATAAATTCCCATTTGACAAAATTACCTAGAAAACCAAGCCACCATTATGAAATGCCCATTTGAAAGATTCTCAATATAAGTTATTGGATCCTTTGTGGAACAAAAAATTTTCTCTTGCAAAAATTTTTTCTGTGCACCTTGTGCATCCTAATCTACTTTTGGAAAGCTAAGATACCTACCAAATCAGGGTCTTGTTTGGCCTATGGTTCTCAAAACATTCAATGCAAAAAATTGTTGCAAAGGAAGCCCAATAAAGTCATTTAACTAGAAATTTTGGTTATGCTGTTAGCTTGAGATACATGGAATAAATTTTCCACATTTATTTTTGTGACAAGTGGCTTTGCCTTCAGACTTGAGATCAAAATAACTTTATGGAATCAGAAGAGAAATAATGGAAAGAAATTGTGGGCTTGTGCTTAGTTTGCAACAATTTGTTGCATTTTGTTATATAAAGACTAGGAGTTTTAAGGGCCAATGCTATCCTGAGGAGCTTCTCTGTGATGAAACTGTTTACCGAGATTCAATTCTGGGTTCACCAAATGATTTCTCTACTTGATCTTAAATAGGATGTGAGTCCCTTTCTGCCTTACTTTTTGCTCCTCCTTTCTTTCTTTTCTTTGTGTTTTGTGTCTTAAAAAGATGGTTGAATCTCTTGTCCATGTAATCCTTCCTTTCGTTCTAATGAAAATTTATTTTTCTGTAGAAGGAAAAGGTTATAAAAGATGTTCATAAAAGATGTTCAATGTCCTAATAACATATACTCATACATGCAAATAACAACAGTTTTTGGAAACAGCATCTCTAGGTAGAAACATCAGCTGTACAGACAAGTGTAGAGTCAAATACCTTGGGAACGGATGGAATAAGCTTTAACCTACTATTCCGAAACTCATCATCACCATCAACGAAGCGTTGCAAGAGGGATCCTGGTACTAATTCTCTTGTCACAAAATAAAAGACCATGCTGTAGTGTGTTGAGCCAGGTACCTATAAAACTGTATTGTTCAACCACCCGATGCATGAATTTCAAATATGAAACAGCAATTTCAGTTTCACATCAACCTACTTGCAGATTAACAACCACCGAGAAAAATCCTCTCTCTGACGCAACCTACAAATTCATAAAAAGACATTTAATGGATTATAGACAAAAAACAAATGTGCAACTTTAAGCATGCAAAGATTTGGGGAAAAAGAAAACGATTGCAACCACAAAAAGACCTAAAAACCACATGTACAAAACAAAAATCATCGAGCCTAAATTTGGATTGTGGAAAGTTGATGCAAGAATTGGAAAGTGCACTTGATCCCCCCCCCCCGAGAGGGAAGTTTGGATTTGGGATTTTTGGAAAGAAGGGAAATCATTAAAGTTGCTATTAGTTCCGAGAATTTAAGAAATAAAATCCTAGCCTGAGAATCACAGAGGAAGGCTGCTCTTTTCCTAATGTACCCAGACACTCTTGAGAGTCTATACCAAGAATGCCTAGAGCAATCTGGTCCTACTTCAGAAGAGACCGAAGCCATTTAACCATATCAAGAATTAAGAGAGCCAAAATTCAAAAGGTATGTCCTTGCACCCAACCAATAAATATCAAAGCGCACAAACCATCCAGAGGCGCAAAGAAGCCCAATCCTTGTTTTGCAAAGTTTCATTGTACTTACATGTAAATTATCAAGTTCTTCAATAAATCATATGAAACATCAAAAAGTTGGCTGAAGTGACTTATAAGTTTATTCAGCTGCAAAAACCAATATTCTAGAGGTTCAATATAGAAAGTGATTGGAAGAATTTTACAGAGTTGCCTGTATTGGTCTCTCAAATAGCCGATCCCAAAATTTGGGAGTAAGGCTCAGTTTGTTATTGTTGCTCAGTTATAGCATTCTAGAGGCTTGGACCGGGTAATGGAAGGAACTATTTAACATTTGATTCTCATTTAAACATTTCAAGTATCATTTAAAAAAAAATTACAGCCCAAAACATATATTAAAGAAAAAATACATCGAGTGGCAATGCAGCTTGATTGTGTTGCTACGGAAACGGATTTCAAGGAGAATTTTGAATAAGAGAAAATCAAGCTAGTCAGAATAACTGTAAGAACCCCGTTTTCAGAATAAATAAAATATGAGGATTATATTTGATTGTTTGGTAACTTATTGATAAAGCATTTATTCATTTCCTTTCAATAGCAGAAATTAACTTTTAGGACCCCCTCTATTACTCTTTTAATTTCCGCTTTGGTATTCGAAATCCCAATTTCTCTCTTCCATTTCCTCTCCCTCTCTTTCAAAAGTGCGACATCTCTCACTCTATCTAGTATGACACATTAAACCCAATCAATTCCATTTTGGTCTTTCCCTCTCTGTTTCCCCAAAATGGCTCATCTCTCTCTTCTTTTGATACGTCTCTCCCTCTTCCATTTCTCCCTTTTTTGTTTATTCTCTTCCTTACTGAAACCAAACCCCACAATCTTTCTTCCCATCTCTCTCACTTCCCCAAATCCACCCCTTGATATCAGATCACGCTTCTCCAACAGCAGCCCACAGACTTTACAGAGCAATTCTCACTTCCTCCCAAAGACCAAGTCTCTCTGATCAACCGTGAACCCCATCACTACCATAGTCAATGACCATTTTCCAACTCCAAATGCTTCTCTCTCCATCACCCTATGTCTCAACTCTCGCAAGTGCCAATTTCGTCTGTCTCTGTGTGTGTGTTTACTTCTACTTGGAATGATCTGATTTTTCATCTGCTCTTTGTTTTGACCTTTTATGGAACTCAGCACAACGTTAGGGTAACTGAAATTTTTTATGGTGTTCATGGTTGACACATACGTGAAATCCAATTCCTTGTAGGTTGGAGATTTAGGATCAATCTAGAAAGCTTAGGTGTTGAATCCTGACCTTGGGATGGTAAATTAACTATAGTTGCAATGCAAAAGTCGAACTGAATTTCTCATTGCAAACACTCACTTTTGCATAAATTTTATAGTTGTTTATTATCTGGAATTTGAGACTGCTCCATCTAGATGTGATACATATATTTACTGCGATATGAAATTCACTTGTTTGAAGGGGAACTTGGCTCCTAGGAGCTAAGTGGTGGGGTTTTGTCAGTAATAAACAAGAACGTCATGTCTTCTTTCTCTTTGTTGTCCTCAACATTCAGCAGCTTTCTCTTGGAAGAAAAACTGAGGGATTTACTACCGCTTATGACCCTTTGATTGGGTGTTTATTCTCTAATGTGTAATCCTAATCTAATGCAACAAAAATCTGTTATTTTGGGTGCCCAAGGGTGCCAATTTATGTGTGATATTTGGTGTTGACCTGACCCATGACACAGTTACGTGTGAAGGCAACGTATGGAGGTGATTTATGCGAGAATTGTCTCGTAAGAGCCACTGCTCGAGTCCTCTCAAATTCCAGTGTGGAGAAACAGTGAAATATGTGGGAATTGCACAGTAAAAGACAACTCCCAAGTCTCCTCACATTCTAGCGTGGGAGCACCGCACCATGGGGAAATAACCTCAAAGAAGCCACCCCTCAAGTCCCCTCACATTCCAATATGTGTGATATCAAACTTGTTTGCAAGAGATACCATTGTAAAGTTTACACAACAAGCATGTTAAATTTGTTATGTTTGTAAAACTATATTCTATGGCTATGTTAGAAATATATATATCCGTTCTCTAGACTTGTTTTCAATTATCCTTATTATTATAGCTATAATGTTTCATAAATCCATCTAATAGATAGTTTCGCATAACTATCATGCTTATCATGCTTACCATGTTATATGCTCACCCTAAATACCTTTTTTTTTTTTTCCAGATATACAAAATTTGTGATCGGGATGCATCGGTAGCACTCAACACTACGTGGGCTTTTCTTGGCGAGGTGAATTATGTAATCTAAACCTCTTTTGATTTGACAAGTAATGGCCCCATTGTTTTCAGATTTTATTCTTAGACCATGGTTATAAACTATGCTTCCACCTGCTATTAACTTATATTTTATTTAAAATACAAGTTAAACCTTCTGGAAGCAGGTCCTTCAAATGGCACATACAAAAGCAGTCCTTTTAACTTGCTTCAGAATGCTTACACTAATTCAAAATACCCCCCCCCAAAAAAAAAGGAACAGGTTTTAAGTAAAATATGCCTTACATTGAAGAGTCCTTGTACTCACATGCCAGTTGCAAAAAAGACTAGTACAGAAAATCAAATCAAATCATGGAGACAGTAAATATAGCTTTTACTTGGAAAGCAACGGAAAACAGCATTTTGTGCTACTCACCTGAGCAGCACATCCTTGACGCTTAGCAACATGGTCCATCCGTTTGGTGTCCTTGAACCAGTCAACTGCAACAAGATCCAAAAGATGTTTCCCTGCTGGAACCTTCAAGTCATGCAGCAAGCGACAAATAAGTGCAAGGCTAAGTCAGTCTAAAGGTAGCTTACAAAACATAAAACTCGATATGTGAAAAGAGATGGTGCAATGTCTTGAACCTTAGATTTGTCATAGCAAAAACTCTTGCTACGAACTCTGAAATTGTTTCCATCAGATATTCTCCAGCAGTCACGAGCATTGTCACGGTCATCACGTCTTAAATTACCCGAAAAACAGGACAGATCAATTTGCTCTCCTGGTTCCTCCTCTGAGACTTTTAATTTAAGAAAAAAATATTTAAATAAATTAATAAATAATAAAAAAAGAAAAGGATTTTAAAAAATAAATAAATAACCCAACTTTCGACTTTAAAGCTCAAGAGCAAAAGGACTTGAATGAAAGTTAAAGTTAGTAGCATCTACCTGCTTTCCTGACTTCACTGTCAAGCCCAGATGTGGATGCCTGAACCAGGAGCAAATTTAGTGTTTGGAGACAAGAAGACCAAAAAAGTTTTGACGCAGCTAAAGTCTAATAAATACCTCTTGCTCGGCTTCAGCTATTGGAAATTCTTCATCTTCTTCAGAATACTCGTCCAACATCACTGAGTTCCTACTAGCAGCATTGATCAGATCCAAAGTAGGGGCAGAAGGGACTGAAGAATCTGGAGGTTTTGGACTCTTTTTGGATGAAACAGAAGCTGAGGTCATGTTAACCATAACTGGTATCCTTGGGAGGGCAGTTCTTTCATCTGTTTGAGAAAACCATTCACGCAGTCCTGACATTTGAAACAACATAACAATGTGAATAGTAGTAAAATGCAATATAACAATATCTCTCTTTGAAAGCTTCCCCAATAATGGCAGACAAATGATTTAATAATCGTAAACTTTATCTCTATTCCAAGAACAGAGGCTAGACCAATAACTTCTCAATTGGGAAAACCAACAGGATGCATCACATTTCAATAGAATTTATAGAAGAAACTCTACCAACAACGGCACCCAATATTTGAAGAAGTACAAGAGAAAAGGAAAAGGGAAGAAAAGTTACGTGCCAGCTACGCTATTTAACATCTGAAGAAGGCAGTGCTGCTGAAATGAGGAAATATAACCCACACCCCAGCCTTTGAGATCTATTTGCATAAGATGCTGAACTTGTGTTCTAGGCCTCCCATTTCGTGGTTTTAATGGAGATATGTTAAATCCCCCACCTGATAAGACATGGAAAGAAACTAAACTAAAGCTCCACTACATGATAATAACAATAAATTCATTTAGCTCATTAAGTGATGAAGGTTAATATATACTCTCAAGATGTGCCCGAACAAATCCTGGTTGTGGACCACAATTCTTATGTTCTCTGGAACGAAATAATACAACTGCAGGACCAAAAGGAAATTACATTTAAAAAAAAATGGAAGAGAGAGAGAGAGGGGGGGGGGAGAATAATGCTGACCATAGCTTCCATCATCATTTCTGCGCCAATAACGCACATAGCAGAGGTCACGAGGCCAGACTAACCTGCACGATAGATCAAGATAAATTAACGAAGTTCCTATCTTCATCTCCATATCCACCTTGTATACATTAAACCCTAGTACTTTTACCTATATGTCCATTTAAATCTCTTTTATTACAACCTTTCCTCGAGGAAACTTTGAATTAATTCCTCTAATCCACCAAAAATTATCATTTTAAATCTTCTTCAAGCCCTATTAGCGAAGTATATGCACTAATTGCAATAATTATCTCCTATCATATAACTGACTTTACTGAAATTATCCTGCACACTCTTCTTATATAAATACCTCATCATTTTTTAGCTGCTATGAATTCCTATTCCATGGTTCCACTTTTACTTCTTATTGTCCTAAGTTACAAGCTGCTTCCACTAACTTTTTCCCTTGTGCTATTTAATTAACAAAGTTTAACAAAATAATAAAAAGTTAAAAGAACAATTAAAAAATATGTTAATTGACCTCCTTATCATCAAGTCAACTATGTCCATTGCTTTCCCTATTAAGGGGACTATAATTCAATCCCCACTCAACTAGTTATCAAAATCAAACTAGGTTTCCACTTGCCAAGGATATGGAAATGTTTGCAAATTACATAGGTAATATGGTGGCAATAAGTTATTCCTTGCTTGAACATGAGATATCAAAGCTGATGTAATGCACCACATGATGGTAAAGAGGCTGTGGGATGTAATATGAGTATAAAATTGAACTATCAATGAGGCCTAATGCAAAGCAAAATTCATGAAGAATGGAGAAAGGAATTCATGTAGCCAGACCAATTAAGTTGAATATGCCAATTAATATGTACATAGATATATTGTGTGTGCATGCGTGTGTGATCATTCGATGCTGTACTTTATAAATTTGCTCCTAATATCCACTTTTTTGTCTTAGTGATATAAAACATGATTTTGAGACAGCTTCAGAATTCTACAAAGATGATTGCCAGTGTGTAATTCTCATCAAAGATAATGGCATCATTTTCCAATGACCAAATCAGCCCTCCAATTTCCTGGCAGGGCAAGAGTGAGTTACATATTGCAATGCACTCTAGCAGTGGGAAAACCTAGTAGTATAGCTAGGTTTTGGAGTAAAGGCATCCCACTCTCCTTTCCAAGCAAGAACACTGATAAGTGACAAACACTTGTACATTCTAATCTCCACAATATGATAGTTGGATGGGTTTGCGTTGTTAAAGAATAGAAGCACATGCTTCATGGTCCTTGTAGGCAGAATGATTGCATGCATCTTAATTAGCAAACTCACCCCATGCCGAGTCCAGAAAAACAGAAGTTCAAATCTTCCTGGAATATACATGTAACGAGTACATCATGAAAAATCTATTCATGGTACAAGTTTGAAAATTCACTATCAGAGAACATTACATTGGGAGCCAGTCGAGCTGAAGTCCGTGATAGAGAATAGCAGTGTGCCCGTCAACCTCCTCAACTAAGCTACCATGCTGGAAACTGCAATCCCACCTACATAAAGCCATATAAAGTCTCAAAAGTGGAAGCAACAGCACAAGCATCATAAGATTCTAAGATACATTTCAAAAAACTTTTCCAACATGAACTCTGTAGCTGTTCAATGAAAGAACATTTCAGGCACCCAAACTCGAACTTTGGAATTAAGGTATATGAAATTGCAGTGCAAGTTTCATTGGCAGCACCAGCACCAATAGTAAAATTAAATCAGAAAAATGAAGACTTGTTTGGCCCATATTAAGAAAGTATAATGTATGATTCAAGTATGAAACTGTGATAATTTACACAAGAAAAATTTATAAAAAGTGAATATAACAAATGTTGGCTTGACGAAGAATATAGTTATACGAAAGCAAAAAGATTAGAATCAAACCTGAATGAGACTGCTTATATTGTGACACATATAGAGATGCTAGAAGGAAATTGAACGCTAGCATAGTGATAAGAACGGGAAAAACAAAGTTAATTTGCATACCTCTATCATTGGATGTGCCGCTGATTAAATTTCATTATAGCCTCACATGTAACTCAGGCAAATATATAGCATGTGTACATAACAAAAGGAAAGATTAACATATGCTATCCTCAGTAAACCTAAAGTTGCATATGAGTGCCCTAATTATGACTTTTTTTCATCTTATATCAAGTATGCTCATAATTTTCTTACATGGCACATCAGTAGGGGTGGCAATTTCTGGCACAACACGTTATCACGACACGAACACGACACGAAATTGGTGGGTTTGGGTCGATACGAATCTGTTTCGGGTCATAAACAGGTTGACATGGTTACAACCCATTTAAAAATGGGTCCTGTCCTGTCAACTTGTTGGGTCAAACAGATGATCCGGTAAAAATTAAACGGGTCGTATCGTGTCAAAATTAATGGGTCGACCTGTTTAATTCGGTAAAATTATGTAAAAAATTATAATAGTTTAGGCATTTTGCTATTGCAAAGGATATAATAATATGGTTAGTGATGCGATATTTTTATTTATAGATATTTTATATTTAAAAATTCGTTGAATTCCAAAATTATGCTAAAACAGATCAATAAGTTAACAGATTGAGTGAATTATTTTAATTTGATTACAAATTAAATGAGTTAAATAGGTAAACACAACACGAGACGATTATAAATGGGTCAAACACGACGCGGCATGATAGCAAAATGGGTTGTTTATGGGTTTGGATTTTTGATACGAAATACGAATACGACACGACACTATTAAAAACGACACGACACGATTGACACCCCTACACATCAGTACTTGATTCTAAAACCAAAATAATCTAGAATTTATTTTATATATTGGGTGTTGTCAAGGATTAACAGCATATTTTCAACTATATTAAGAAGCCACTTATCCTCTTCAGAAATTTTATAAGGATTACAATTGCTATGAGATCCAAAACTCAACCTGTGTACAAATATTCTTTAAATACTCAAGAATGTCAAATTATTTTTATTCAAATAATAAAGCTAAGTTTTGCAATAAAAGATCAAGAAATCTATGAAGTCAAGATCCTAGTGTGAGAGATTCTTACATTATTCAACTTATTTTGTAGCAACCGATATCAACAATTCAACCACTGAATCTAGTATTGTCATTTGCATTTACGTATACCAATACTTCAGCTCATCAAATGTACAAATTTTGGTTGTTCACCTATCATGACAACTGAATTAGAAATAATAACTAATCAGTGTGGACCAACTTTTAATGAACATAAAGCTCAACAAAGAGGATAGATGAAGCACTGAATAGATGTCTGATCCAACTGTCATGTCAGCAAATTTTGAAGCCTACAAAAGGATAGGTACTTGTATTTGCATACTGGTGGTGTGATTTGAACAATTTGGTAGCATTTGAATATGTTAATACTTGAAATGATTTGTAATTTTTTACAGTGCATCCTCAGGACTTGGCATTTCAAACATCTCAGGAGCATGAACAGGCCATATCACAAAGAAGAAGATTCTCAACTGAAAGGATTAGCACATAAATTTCAAAGATGCGCACAGGCAGACAAACTGGGCAATCAATTTTATGACTTCAGGATACCACGTATTAAGCAGACTTACTACAATAGAAGGTTTCTAATATGACCAAAAATTATAAAAAAAAAAAAAAAAAAAAAAGAACTCATCGACAAGGAAGAACAGATAAACCAGTGGTTGATATTGGCAGGACAGTTATGTAAGTTACACAACTATTCTCTATATTCTATTAGAAACTTCACAAAAGGAAATGGATCGGATCGGATGAAATTACAAGCCACTTACTCAAACCGTGTTGCATCCATGCTCATTACAAGCTCAAAAATTTCTTCACATGTGGCTTCCACAACTCCTACAGCTTTCATTGCTCTACTGCAGCTCCTGGGCTGCATATGTTAAGATATTAGTAGAATCATGATATTTGTTTATATAATTATACATTGCATGTATATGAAGGAAATTCAAGTAGCAAGTCCATACAAGGAAATCAACTTCAAGAAGCTCTTCAAAAATGCGCAATCCTGACATTAACCCCATGTCAATATATTAATCTGCAACTTGATAGCTCTGAGTGTAATATTCATCTTAAACTGAAATATCATTTGGGTACCATTTTGGCATTGGAGCAGACGCCAATGCTTTCTAGAGAAAGCTTGATTATCAGCATTCTGGGTTGACAATTCTGTGTCAATTTCTCTGGTCCAATCCAAAACAGAGTCCGGAGGACCTGTCATGAAAAAGAAAGAAGACACATTTCAGTTGATACACTGCTACAATCTCATTGGATGGAGCCAGTATCAGAGAGAAAACCAAGCTAACCATTTCCAATTGTTGTTCTTCTCAACAAATTTGAATGTGTTTCGTCATCTTCATCCTCATGTGCACCAAATCTACAAATAAGAGTTCCAAAATAAAAAGTATCTCATAAAAAAGTGTACCATGTGACTTGGACATTTTATTAAAAATTTGTAAATGTAAATGGTTCTGAAAAGTAAAAAAAAAAAACTTCAATGACAATATTCAACAGAGTGGAAGAAAAAAGATCAGATGCTAATTACACATACACAGACTATCACTAGGATTTAACAATAAAAATGGAATGAGAATAATGAAAACATAACAATAATCTGCACAACGAAAAGTAAAGATGAACAAATACTTGCAATTAGAAGGGGGGGAAAAGTCATTTGATAATATTAAAAAAAAAAAAAAAAAAAGAAAACCCTCTATGTTAAACTAAAAAGAGAGTGGAAAAAAGCCTAATGGATGAGGATGTAGACAAATGGTCCATTTTCTCAATTAATCAGGACTCAGTAAATGTCTGCCAATCAAGAGAAGGCTGCGAATGATATCACAATTCTTGAGCATGAAGATGGAAAAATCCCATTTAGCTGATAGCATTCGATGAACATAAGAAGAATTTCACATGCAATGGCTAAATAGCAACCATCTGGACAACAACATGATTTAAATGAGAACTTACTGGCTTTCACGGTCTGATGATGATGCAGTCCTGCCATTTTCCATTCCAGATTTATAATCAAATGAAATAAACTTGTTACCATTAACAACTTGTGACTCCTGATGCTGCAAGGGATTTAGAAAAAAAATCAATTAAAATGCCATCAGTGCAATTTGCATAACTAAATAGTTTTGGCCTTTGCATCACCTTAAACATTACGTTTTTCCTCTAGATTTGCTATAAAAAATGAAGAGTAAGGATGGGTGTAAAAATACAGATTTCCTGATCATAGTTTTTTCTTCAATACAGAAAACTATATAAGAGACTATTTTTCTCAGAAAGAAGTAAATGTCCAAAGGATTTTGTCCTTTGTTATTTTGTTCTCTAGTTCGTTTCTTTCTAAGAGGATTTCTAATCTTCTCTGTAACATTCTTGTATCCTTAAAACAATATTTCTTCTTATTCTATCCCATAGACACTATGGACAAGAGTGTAAAATCTTTTATCGATATAACTCTAGGAAGCATGAGTCTTGGCAAACAATACAACACGGGGAGCAAGACCAAAGCAAAGTTAAACTGACATGGGATGACCCAGCATAGACATCCATCTTGGTATAAATATAATCTCAAATATTAAATACTCTAACATACAAACCTAATGATTATGACATGCTCATCCACTTTTAATTTTATCTTAGAGACTCCGTTTTTGCATTCATTTTATGTAGAAATGCATTTTGTTAAGTTTTACACTAAATCTAATCAATCTTATGACTTTCTTATTTTGTATTCCTTCAAAAAAACTCCAAATTTTTATATATGCTTCTGATCATAAAGAATTTTTTTTTTTTTTTAATGTCAAACAATGAACAGGTTGTGAAGAGATGCTCAAAAGATATAGGCATGATTGAACGCCACAAGTGAGCCTGTCACATGTTTGTATGAGCATGAGTAAAGACGCCTTTCATGGTAACAAGATAGAGATGATGAAAGAGAGCTTAAACTAAATCAAGGACAAAACAAAAGACCTGATCAATGACAAGCTCGATTTTTTCTTTCCAGATTAGTGCCTCCTGGATGTTAAACGCCGCCATCTGAAGTAATGTCATTGACAATAATAATTATAACAGGAGCAACAGCAGCAATAATAACAAAACAAAATCTTTTACAGCTGGGGGAAGAAAGGGGAAATCTTTTAGGCCTCTAATCTGAAACTAGTTAAGAACCCAAGCATCTTGTGACTACAGAGCCAATGAGAATGATTATCATGATGATGATAACATGACAGCCACAATAATAATGAAAAAAATTGAAAACAACAAAAATAGTGATGATAATGTGGAAAAACAATTTCTTTAGTGAACACATCTTTTACAAGGAAAAGATTGACCATAAACAGCAAAGTACAAATCTTTCATCAGAATTGTGCAAGAGGGGAAAAAAATGAAACAAGATCAGCTTAAGAACTAAAACTTATTAAAGCATAGATAAGGAATATAGCGAAAACCCCTTAAAATCTGATTCAAAAGGAAAGCAAACCACTGAAGTTCTATAAATCTCAAGAAATTTTTTAATCGCCATTGCATTTTACAATAGAGGGAAATGTACCATTTTTCCCCTTTAACAGCAAGCTAATCATAGTTTCAGTATCCATGCATCCTATTGCATCATATCTCGTATCCTATATTAAGGAATTTGCCAGACTGGTATGTCCATGTTACAGAATAGTAGTTGTCATGACTGTAGCCTAACTTCTTTTTCCCAGCAGCACAGTACTATAATTCATCAGTCTAGTTTAGTTAGAGCATCATCCTTCACACTGTCAAGTAATTTAGAGTTGCTAAAAACCAAGAAGCAACAAATAATTTGGTATGAAATGGAAGGTTTTAAGTAAGAAGAAACAAATTTGCTCAGGTCCAAATTTTGCCCTGTGGAATGATCATCTAGTTAGAGCATCTATAGTCTATACGACAATGTTTGAGTTTACAGAACATTGTTGCCCTGCTAAAGAAAGATGTGCATTGTGATCAAATCACCATGCAGAGATGTAAAGACTCAATGGTTCAAATACCTATAAGGATAAGTGCCTGAAACTGAAAACTATAAACTTGACTCACCAACTTATAAGGAATGAAGACAGAAAACATGGCATACCACAAGAGGTGACATGAGTAGCAGAACACTTCTCATTAGGTAATCTAATCAAATTTGCCAGAGCACCACATCTTCCATCATTAGTTATGACTCCACGCATCCCCCTTATAGGCCCAAGATAAAGAGTTGTTGGCCTTATTTCAGTTTTATAAAACTTGTCTTAATTAGGCAAAATCACATAACACTCCACATGTACTTCTCCCACCCAGTTCTAACCTTATTTGCAATATCTTCATCAATATTTCCATTTTTTAGGATAACAGATCCTATTCCTAAGTAACGAAAGCTATCCCTCTTAGGCACCTCTTCTTTCTTGATTTTTAGGACATTTCATTCAAATAATTATTTTGTACATAAGTTTCATTTCATGCACTCTGCTTTTATTCTACTAATTTTTAAACCTTTTGATTCTATGGCATTCCTCTATATTTCGGATTTTAGTTCAAACCGAACTGACTTGCACTAAAAATTTGATCAGCCATGAGATCAAGATAATTGGATAGTGCTAGAAGAAAGGAGCGGGTATAAACAAGCTAACAAGCACAGCTTAGCAATGTCAGCCATCAGTTCTCATTGTTTATACATTTCGCAAGCATCTACCAGGATGGGCAGAACAATGTTCAGCTTGACTCGAGGAAATCCTCTGTTGGATTTCTTTCTCCCCGCTGTTATTGAAAAAAATCTGAGGACAGACTCTGCATTTGAATCAAATTGCTACAAATAAAAATAAGGTTATCCTACACTTCCTAACAAGTGTGCCCATATCAACAATGTGTTATTGCATCGAGTTCCACAGCATATAATGATCTAGGCAATGGATACAAGACATTGTAACAGTGCATACATACACCCAAGTAAAAAGAATTGATGGCACTGGATACATAACAGGTTACTTGAACAAAAATTGACAATGAATACTAGATGTTCAAAATTAAGGTCAAATGTGATTCAACAAAAATTTCACAGGGAGGTTAGCAGTCTACTACATGCTGTTAAGCTCAGACAATATAATAGATTTTAGGCCATGATGGAAGACCAAAGCCACTGATCTGGCCAACAAAGACTGGAGGCTAGGTCCACATACACCTACCACATTCCTAACTAGAATTTGTAACAGGACCAATAACAAAATTATCATCTGACAACAACGATAATTTGCAACGGGTAATTGCACCAAAAATATTGAATTAAGTATATAAACATTCATCAAGATAAAAAGGAGGCAAACCAATAAAAGAACAAAAAGAAAACATCAAAGGTATGAAGGTCATTCACAAACCGTTATCCGATGGTGCTTCTCCTTCTTGTTGTAGATGGACAACACATATACCATCTGCTCAAAAACGAAAAGGATGAGGTAGTTTCACACACTACTAATGCCATATCATCCAAGAAGATAATCTACGAAACATTTGATATAAAATCATAACAGTTCAAACCAAATCAAGCTCATTAATCCGATCAGGATAATGCAGATGAATATTCTGAGCCCTAACTATCCTATTCGGAAATAATAGTGGCAGGTGATCATGGCAAAGTATGCTTATAAAACTACTTTGGAACAAACACAATTAGAAGTCCTGAGCAATTTAGAAGAACATATAGTTGCATTGATGGAGTGTGACGCCCAACAACCTATCTGCAGTCTGATAAGTAGATGAGCTATACAATATAGATCATTGATCATTGTTTCTGCTAATTCCCTTTCACTAGCCCATACTGCAGCAAGCAAAGAAAAAAAGGCACATTTCTTTCATTGACTTGTTATGCTTTCTCTTTTCTGCTTGAGCTATGACAACACAAGTAAAGCAGAGGACTCCGAAAATTTGTCCCATCTTACACAATGGATATATCCCTCAAGTACGAGTAATATTAGTAGTAGCACCAGTATACCTCTGAAATGAGAAAAATTCTTACAACTTTGTTCTTCTATCCACTCTTCAGTGAGAGTCTTATATCAGATAACCATGTCAAGCGTGGAAGCATATCTTAGCAACACTTTTCACATCACCTTTTTATTTCAACATGGAAGAGGTCACAGAGATAATTTACCGAAAATTTTCATTTGCATGTTATGATATGCCTACATATTATTATCAAACAAGGGAAACAAAAGCATTTTCTGCTTTGTTGATAACACTAGATAATCATATCTCCAATTACCTGAGATAATGATAATCAGTCTAAGTACCAAGTAGCATAGAATAGTCAGAAACATGATACCATTTTGCAAATGGAACAACAGATCTCTAAAAGAAGAGTCTAGCAAAGTGCCAGACATTGAAAGTCCTCTGCTTGTAACTTCCACTTTCAAACTAAAGGTATTAAATCGAGCGTGTTAAACTAAATCTGTACGAATAACATGAACATGAAAACATGACCAACTAAGATGTACAATATGGACAACTGGTGTAGCTCTTAATCTAATTCTTATAATCTCCAGCCTCCACCCCCCAAAAGAAAGGTGGATAGAAGTCAAAGTCACCTATTTTACAAGTAAAATGCCATCAGAAGAAGATACGTAGAAACAAAGAATCAGAACTCACATGTCCATGGTGAGTCTTTAAGCCGCGGTCTTCCACCCTACAATTCCCATCAATTAGAAGGGTCTTTATTGGTACCTAATTGAAAAACCAGACCGGACTAATCAGTCAATCCAATATGAACAATGAATAACACGGTTAAAAAAAATTGCATCCAAACACAATAGATGCCTTCGGAAATGATTCCCCTGCTTCTTTCACAATTCAGTTTACAAGTAATCACAAGCAGAAGAATATTCTACGTGTATAAGCAGATGAATTTCAGTCACTTTCTTACTCTAGAAATCAAATTCTTTACAATGCAACTGTGAAGTTCATAAAACCAAAATCTATATATGCATCAAGAAAGAAGAAAATTGAAGAAATTACCACGTTCTCCTGGGGCTTCCTCTTGTAATAAGCAAGCAAACGAGACTCGAGAACGAAATATCTCATGTGAATGAAAGATCGACCAATCTTCCTCCTCCCATACCTCACCATCCATCCTTCATACACCACTTTCGTCGACATAGGTCCCAACCACCACACGAATAGGATTCAAAAACGGAATACCTAAAAAAGAATTGGAAGCTCAGGCAATGATCTTCGCTTCCGCTTTCTAATTGATCTGGATATAACCTCAGTCACTTGATCGCTCATCTCATCGCATCAATCAAAGACTATATCCCGATCGACCAATTCCCCAGCCATCCATTTCCAAGACTCCACGTCTCATTTACTGCAACAATACTTCAATTCGTTCACCAAATTTTTTACAACTCCACATTCAAATGAATTCCGAGCTCAGAGAGAGAGAAAGAGGGAGAGAGAGAGAGAGAGAGGTAGAGAGAGAAAGGATCTATTTCGCCTGAATCACGCCAGAGAGAGAGAGAGAGCCGCGAAATCGTTTACAGGGGGGGAGAGAGACAGAGAGAGAGAGAGAGAGAACTGGGGAGGTTAATTGATAATGGAATTAAATAAGGAGGGTTAGCTTCTGTCTCAGAAGAAAACGTCGTATTTCTTTTAATTTTTTATTTTCCTTTTTTTCAATCTCTCTCTCTCTCTGACCGAACGACGACGTTCGCCGGACAGCTGCAACATCGAATCAAATAAATTAGAAAAGGAGGATGGACGCAGAAGAGCGGCGATAACTTCAAAAAGATTAAAACTTGTCAATCAGAAGGCGACACGTAGGGTGTTGAGGTCCATTCCTTGACTGGCATGGTGCGTGTCAACTGGTTACTAAAGTAGTTGACAAGGGCTTGTGCTACTATTGGTGAAGCAGTAGAGGCCCTGGGCTTACTCCCTCATCACCGTCAGACTGACGAACGGAACTGATTAGATATTTATTTTTGTATTTAATTTAATTAATAAGGAGAATGAGAGAACCTACCGCCACTCCTACCAAATGTAATGAATTTATACAGATTTTGATTTTTGAGAGATATCCACAGGTTTTTTATTTAATAATAAATAAGTCTCATTTATTATATGTTTTCTACAGTTTCACCTTTATAAGCACTTATGGTTTATTTGACATTTTGGTAAATGATGTGGTGACCAATTCATCTTTAGAAAAAGTAATAATTATGACTGAAGTTGAGTTTTTTGTAGGGTAAGTACTAATTGTGGTGATACCGGGAGGACCTTCCTACCCCTCGTACAGCATTAGCATTTTGGCTATAATAAGACGGCGTTTGATTCGTACTCACGAGTCAAAATCAAAATCGAAATAAAAAATCTTAAAAGTCGAAATCGAAATCAAATTCTGATATTAACTATTTGATCCAAATTTTAAAATGAATTTGATTACCATTGTTGATGTTTGGATATTATGTCTTTCGAAATGAAAATTATTTGATTGTCAATTTTGTTCTTAATAAAAAAAGTTTTAAAATTAATATTTTTAAATTTTTGTTTTAATTTTTAAAATTAAAATTATAGTTTTAATAAAATTTTAAAAAAATAAAAATTGTAAAATTTTTAATGAAAAAAAAATTATTTACAATCTTTTATATCAATTTCAATTTTAAATCTTTTTTTAAAAAAACAATAAGAAAGAAATTTCATCATAAATTTTAAAAATATAATTGTCAATTTTTTAGATTACTTTTAATTTTTTCAATTTATAATATTTTTAAATAATTTAAATTATAATATTTTAAATTATTTTTTAAATTTATCAAAAAATTAATTTATCAAAAAATTAATTTATCAAAATTTTTTAAATTATTAAAATAAAAAATTATTTTTTTAAATTTTTTTGATTAAAAAATTATTTTTGATTAAAAAATTTAATTTATAATATTTTAAAATTATTTCAATTAAATTTTCTGATAAAAATAATATTTTTTAATTTTAAAAATTTTAAAATTTAATTTATAATATTTTAATCAAAAACTTATTTTGGAAAAAATAATTTAATTTATAATATTTTTAAATTATTTTTTATTTTAAACTACCTTGGAAAAATAAAAATATTCAATTTTTTTTCCTTGGATTTCATACATGGATTTCACCTAAAACTTACCAATTTACTTGGATTTCACAAAACTCATATTTTAAAAGCTTCATTCTCATACATTCATTCCTATTCCATTAATTCAAACAACTTATATAGATTTTATTCCAATTCCTGAAACTCATACTTTTTAACCAAATAACCCCTAATATTATTAAAGACTTTTTAAGGATTTTTAAATTCAATGGTATTAAGATTTGGGATTTTAGTGGTTCGGTTTAGTTTGATTTAGTGATTTTTGATTTGGTTTGGTTTGATCTAAATTAAAAACCAAACTGAATTTAATTCGAATCGAATCAAATCAAATCAATTTAATTTGATTTGATTTAAACCAAATTTTTTTATAAAATTAAAATTATAATTGCATTGTCCAAACCATTTTTTAAAATTAAAATCTATATATCATGTTTCCACATGTATAAAATTAAAACAAAGTCTGGGAAATACATTGTGACAGTTTTTTGAGAGGGTTCAACCCAAATAATTTTAACAATTTTAATTTTTGTTTGGTTTTTCTAATCAAAAAATCATTTCTATTTAGTTCGATTCAACCAGAACCAAATACTTTTATTTTTATTAAACCGAAATCAAACTGAAAAAATTTCAATTCAATTCGGTTTGAACCAAATTTAATTTTTTAAAAGAAAAAACTAAACCAAATCGTGAATTTCGATTTGGTTCGATTCGGGTTATCGGTTTAACCCAAACCAATGACACTCCTAATTAAGATTTAGTTTCTTGGTATAAGATTTTAATTTTGAATCTCTGTCCTAGGTCGCTCTAAGCCATTGCCTTATTTATAACATATATATATATATGTATGTATGTATGTGTTGGAGGTAGGTTATGGCTCCACAGATACCAACTCCTTCTTGACCCGAACAGTAGCCGTCAATGAGTAGATGCACCTGCAAAAGCCATCGGAGGGTACTCCGGCGGGGAGACTCCGATGCTCAAGTCAGTAAAGAGTGGTTTTCGATTGAAAGAAACAGACTGAGAATTGAGGAAAGTTATTCCCTGTGATCAGTGTACCCAAAGTGTTAGGTTTAGAGAATGTACATTGTTCTGAGAGTTTTTGAAATAACTTGTACCTCTGAGAGACGTGCACCGCTGGGAAACTTCAACTCTACCTTCCTTTTCCAACTGATCTAGGAATCTCGAAGCTGTTTTCGGGAGGTTAATATTATGAGTTGATTACGATCTTCATTTATCGGTAGAACAACCATTTTCGGAAGCGGTGTTTTCCTTACTCAAAAGATCCGATATTTGTCGTTATGAAATACGAGATTGAAGTTAAGGGAATTATAACTTCCTTTAGAATTGTTAGGGGTGTTGCACAACGCTCAGTCGCTCGATTGATTAAGGGACTCTCGTAACCCGTCCAATTAAAAAGTTGACGTCTGTTTGCCCAATCAGGGCGATTACCTTTGTTCGGTGATTTACGTTCGACTGGCAAGTCGACTAAGGCCCTATCATTCGATAGATCCGGGCGACTGAGACCCATCGGTAGATCATCTGGGCAACTATGGCCCTTTGGTAGATTATCATAACGATCGTTAAATACCGGTCCATAGGTGCCCTTCGTGGGCTTCTTGAAATTGACTCTCTTAGTTTGGGATTTGGACCATATCCCATCAGTATATATATATATATACATTAATGGCATCTCTCCACTATTTGATCTAAAGGAAAGCTAATTAAATAACAATGAATTTTGCTATTTGAAATATATAACAATAGATAAAATCTCTTTTTTTAATAGTAGAATAATTTTGTTAAGACCCTATCCAAACACCCGAATAGTACCTAACTAATTGTTCTTTAGTTGTATTTGGTTTCTTTTGTTTTAGGATTCCTCCATATCCTAATTCGGAAGCATCTGTTTCAACAATCATTTGGGCTAAGGGATGAGGTATTCCTAAACATGGGAGAATTTGTGTTCGTTGTTTAAGTTCGACAATTAATTGTGTATGTTGTTGAGTCCATGATTTTGGATTCTTTTGTAATCGTTGATAGAGAATAGCACAATATGTCCTTAGATTAGGGAAAAAGTCACTTAAATAATTAAGACAACCTAAAAATCTTTGTAATTGATTTTTGTGTTTGATTTCATCTGAAAATTTGTTTGCAAATTCTAAAGATCTTGTAATTGGTGTTAAAGTTGATTTGTAAATTTCATATCCTAAAAACCTGACTTTGGTTTGAAATAATTTCATTTTTGGTACTGAGAGAACTAATCCATTTGTTTGTACTATTTGTAAAAAATATATTGAGATGTTTAAAGTGTTGTTCAATAGATTGTGAAAAGATTAATACATCATCGATGTAAACAATGATGAATTTGTGATAAGGATTGAAAATATCATTCATAATATTTTGAAATTTAGATTGTGCATTTTTTAGTCCAAAGGGCATTACATTCCATTCGTAATGACCAAAGGGTACTGTAAAAGCTGTTTTGTATTTATCTTGTTCATAGATTTGTATTTGCCAATATCCTGATTTCATATCGAATTTAGAAAAGATTGTAGTATCATAGAGTCTTCCTAATAAATCCTTTTTGTTAAGAATTGGATATCTTATCCATTGTAAAACTTTGTTTAATAGTTTATAATTGATTACTAGTCTAGGGACTCCTCTTTCTTTTTCTGCAGCATTCATGACATAAAAGGCAGTACAACTCTATGGTAATTTTGATGGTCTGATTAATTGTTTGTCTAATAATGTTTGTGTTTCTTTTTTACAGATTGTTAAATATTCTTGATTCATTTGGATTGGTCAAGCTTTGGTTGGAATATTGTTTTCATTAAAGTCTTTTTCATATGGTAAACTGATTATATGTTGTTTTCTTTCCCAAAAAGCATTTGGTATATCCGCGCATACTTCTAATTTGAATTTTTGTTCGATATGCGAAATTTTTTCTTTTATTTTTTCTTGTTTTAATTGTTCTTCTATTCTTACATATTTTAATTCTTCTTTTAAGTATTGTATATGTTGTTTAACACAAGTAATTTTATTAATTCTTTTATAGATTGAATGATGTTGTATGTTTTTAATATCTTTTTGTTGAATTGGTTGAGTAAAAGCAAATGTAATTGTATCCCCTAGAAATTTGAATATGAATACCCTAGTCATTTACCATAAATGGATATAACTGGATAATAAATGGTAATTCTAAAATAATCTCATTACTTAAATCACTTACTATAAGAAATATGTTGTGAAAGCAATAATTGTTATTACAAATATAAACATTGTTTAATTTGTAATCAACTTGTAAAGGTTCATTATTTACTGTGAATAATTGTTCATTAGTTTTTTCACAATATTTTATTGGTATAATTCCTGTTCGGATACAATTTAATTCTGCTCCAGAGTCTATTAAGGCATTCATTGTGATGGAGTAATTATTGTTTATTACTAGATTTATTTGTACATACCACTTTTGAAAAATAATTTTATTTATTAATTGTACATATTGTTTTATTTGTTTTTTATGCATATTTTTTGCTGTAGATATTTCTTGTATATTATGTGACAGATTATTTTGAGAAGTGGAAGGTTGTTCTTCTTGTTTTAATATAGTAGATTGGTTTGATGTATAAATAATTTGTTCAATATCATTAAATTTTTTATCATAATTTAAAGTAGTAATTTGTAATACTTGAACTTCTTCTTGTAAGGTTTTTATTTGATTTTTAAGTTTATTTATTTCTTGTTGTAAATCTGTTGTTGTAGTTGGTCGGATGACATTAGAATTACTAGATTTTGATAGTATTTTTGTTAAACTTAATGGTTCAAATGTTTCCTTTTCTATAGGTAATTGTTTTTTAGTTTCCTTTAAAATTTCATCTTTAAGATTCTCTAATAGTTTGGTTCTTATTTCTAAATTGTCTATTTGGATAATTGTATTAAATAAATCTTCTTTTTGTTGTTTAGTTAATACATTTATTTGTTTAATACATATTGGTTGCGAACACATATTATCAGAATCAGATGAACTTTCATCTTCAGTTGTACTATTATGATAACTATAAAAGTTTTCCTCATCAGAAGTATTTGAATTTAGTTGTGAAGTAGTTTCGTCATCAGATGTGGATTGTGGTTTTGTTTTAATTAAGATTTTAAGTAATTCATTTTTTAATTCAGTATTTTGTATTTGATTAAGTTTTTGTTCAACATAACATTTCTTTACAGTGTGTTCTGGTTTGCCGTATTTCCAGTAAGTTAATTATTTTGATTTAAAAGTTTTGGATTTATATTTTTTAGATTGTTTTGATTTATAATATTTTGGGCAATGTTGTTCCTTTTTATAATGTCTTCTTTGTTTGTATGGTTTTGTCTTTTTAAATTTCTTTTGTCTAGACATAAATTAATTCATTCCTTTTGTATAAAAGAAAATAATTCTCCATAGGTTATGTCCTCAAAAGGTATAGTTTCAGTACCAGCTGCTTCTTGAAATTTAAGCCTTATTCGTTGTGCAAACAAGGATGGTAATCCTGATATAAACCTTTCTTTCCAAAAATTGTTATTTTGATATGGTCTCCTTAATACTTCAGTAGAAAATGTATCTTGGTACCATCTATAATCAGATAAAGATGAACATCTAAAATTAGTTGAAATAACTTTGTCTTTGGTTTATATTTATTGAGCATTGCCTATAAAATGCATTGAGATTGTGTCTATTAAAGTTTCTACAGGGTCATTATCGTGTCTAATTATATTTTCTTGTTGATCAGGGACTGGGGTTACATGGTCTAATATCCTATTCATTGTTTCAAGAGATAAATTATTCCACCAATATTTTAATTGTCCGGTAAAACCTTGAATAATATTACAAGCAATTTGTCTATTAGTCATTTATGGATCTGCTGATCTGTAAGCAGCATATGCCATACATATTTCTTGTAGTAAATTTAATTTTTCATATTCAGAGTGGCCATCTATATTCCATTCATATATAGTCGTTCCATCATATTTGGATTGTTTGAAAGATTGTCTTTCTTCAAATTGTACATTCATTGGTGTTGGCCTTGAATAATAATTTTTTGTATTATGGTAATATTGTTTTTTATATTTAGGTGTAGATTTCATACGATTAATATTTAATAATGGTTCTGTTTGAGATAAACTTTGTAATTCTGATTCTGAAGGTTCAGAAGATTCAGTTTCAGATTGATTAAATTGTCTTTGCTCTATAATTGAAATATGACTTGTAGATTATTGTTGACTTAAAGAGGGTTGGTTTGCAATTGTAGATTGTCTTGTGGATTATTCAAGAGCTACTTTTATTTTTTCTAATATTGATAAATCTGGATGAATTTTTGGTTCTTCTAATTGTAATCTTGTTTTAAAATAAGGAGGTGAAATAGATTCTGGGAATTTTAAATCTTTTATCCTTAATTGTTCTATTTTTAATAAAATTATTTCTAATTGTGTGCCTAAATTGTTTATGGATTGATTACAGTAATTGTTTTGTTCATATACCTTTTTAATATCATCTACTATTACCTTGTCTTGTAGGTCATTTCTTCCTGTTTTAAATGGTGAAGCAATTATGTCTCCTGCGGGTGTTGGAATTAATATCGTTTCTAATAGTGGATTCATTAAAATTAATATCTTATTTCCTTCTACTAGTTTCCATTTTTTATATAAATTTGAAGTTACTAATATAAGTGGTGTATCATAATCTTGCATTAAATTGTTTTTTAACAAATATGTTTTTATCCAACTATAGAATACTTGATTCTTTTGTTCTTTATATAAATCTTGTTTCCATTGTTGTTGTAAATAATCTTGTAAAGATGGTTCTAATGATTGAAACCATGTTCTTTCTTTATCAAATAAAGATAACTATGCACATTTGTCCAAATATTGAAAATTTGGTGTCCATGTTTTTTTGTACTGATATTACATTAATGAATTGACTTCGAACTTGTGATGGTGTTGGAGATAGTGGAGGTTCATCTCTATATGGTTCAGGAATCGGATTTGAAAATCTTAAATTATTTAATGGTTCTTCTTGAGATAATGGTAGTGAAACAGAATGTCTTCTTTGTTCTGATATTGTTCTTACTGGTGAATCAGATGATTGAGAATGTTTACTTGATTGTGGTAATTCAATGTAAGGGGGTCTTTGTATAGATGGAAATCTTAAAATAATATTATCTGGAGTTTGTTCAATTATTTATGTGATATTTCTTCTTTCAATTTTTACTGATTCATGAAAAAATTCAATTTGATTTGATTTAAACCAAATTTTTTTATAAAATTAAAATTATAATTGCATTGTCCAAACCATTTTTTAAAATTAAAATCTATATATCATGTTTCCACATGTATAAAATTAAAACAAAGTCTGGGAAATACATTGTGACGGTTTTTTGAGAGGGTTCAACCCAAATAATTTTAACAATTTTAATTTTTGTTTGGTTTTCCTAATCAAAAAATCATTTCTATTTAGTTCGATTCAACCCAAACCAAATACTTTTATTTTTATTAGACCGAAATCAAACTAAAAAAATTTCAATTCAATTCGGTTTGAACCGAATTTAATTTTTTAAAAGAAAAAACTAAACCAAATCGTGAATTTCGATTTGGTTCGATTCGGGTTATTAGTTTAACCCAAACCAATGACACTCCTAATTAAGATTTAGTTTCTTGGTATAAGATTTTAATTTTGAATCTCTATCCTAGGTCGCTCTAAGCAATTGCCTCATTTATAACATATATATATATATATATATATAAATATATATATGTATGTATGTATGTGTTGGAGGTGGGTTATGGCTCCACAGATACCAACTCCTTCTTGACTCGAACAGTAGCCGTCAATGAGTAGATGCACCTGCAAAAACCGCCAGAGGGTACTCCGGCAGAGAGGCTCCGATACTCAAGTCAGTAAAGAGCGGTCTTCGATTGAAAGAAACAGACTGAGAATTGAGGGAAGTTATTCCCTGTGATCAGTGTACCCAGAGTGTTAGGTTTAGAGAACGTACCTTATTCTGAGAGTTCTGAAATAACTTATACCTCTGAAAGACGTGCGCCGCTGGGAAACTTCAACCCTACCTTCCTTCTCCAACTGATCTGGGAATCTCGGAGTTGGGAGGTTAATATTATGAGTTGATTACGATCTTCATTTATCGGTAGAACCACCATTTTTTGGAGTGGTGTTTTCCTTACTCGAAAGATCCAAAATTTGCCGTTTTGAAATACGAGATTGAAGTTAAGGGAATTATAACTTCCTTTAGAATTGTTAGAGGTGTTGCACAATGCTCAGTCGCTCGATTGATTAATGGACCATCGTGACCCGTCCGATTAAAGAGTTGATGTCTGTTTGCCCAATCGGGGCGATTACCTTTGTTCGGTGATTTACGTTCGGCTGGCGATGTGACTAATACCCTATCATTTGGTAAATCCGGATGACTGATACCCATCGGTAGATCATCTGGGCGACTACGGCCGTTTAGTAGATTATCATGATGATCGTTAAATACCGATCCATAGGTGTCCTTTGTGGGTTTCTTGAAATTGACTCTCTTAGTTTAGGATTTGGACCATATCCCATCAGTATATATATACATTAATGGCATCTCTCCACTATTTGATCTAAAGGAAAGCTAATTAAATAACAATGAATTTTGCTATTTGAAATATATAATTAGTATTTTGCCTTTTTTAAATAGTAAAAATAGTGCAACTACTTTTCAATAAATACAAGTTTTAGAAAATTATTGCATAAATAAAATACAAAATAGTTGAATGAAAAATTGTGTAGTTCGAGATGCAAAATGTTTCCTCTACTTATTAAATGACATACTTTATTGCAAATCACTCAACATTGGAAAAGGACCAAAAAAAGAAAAAAAAAAACAAAAACACAAACAAAAATAAAAAGCTTGTGAAACCCTCAATTAGGAAAATTGAGAATTTGTTTAGAGACATTCTAAGAAATTTTAATTTGTGATTAACAAGGAATGTTAAGAAAGTGAAAGAAAATATAAAACAATTTACGTGGATAAATAAATTGTACAGCAATTTTGAGTAATTTTAAAAATTTTTATATTTTGTAAGAGATGAAGACAGATGATAAGGTAAGAAGTAAATATAAAATACATGATATACAAATTTTATAATGGTTTCATCAATTCGATATACATTCACTTTCAGGTACCCTCCTAGATTTTTCACTATTTTTTCAAATAGTACAAACTTGATTACAAATTTAAATTAGATCTTTTACAGTAATTTCTTACAAACACTAAGTTTCTAATCTTACACAGTCAATCCATCAACAGTTTTTGAAACTTTTAATATAGGAGATACAGAAAGTTATAGTGAATGAGATCATGTTGCACATAGGTGCTTTAATGATAACCAAAACATATCAAATTAGTGAAGTAAAAATTGGGAGATCATAATTAAAAATCCAAAATAACTAATTGACATAAGTTGTTGACAAATATTCTGAATTAGTTAACAAAATAGCTTCACTAAAGAATAAGCCTTTGACTAAGTTTATAGGTTAGTCGACACATGACATGTTAGCCAACTGAGTCTATAAAGTAGCTGACTAAATCTTGAAGTTAGTGAACTACTTAGCCAACTAAGTTTATGTGTTAGCCAACTAAATATATATACTAGCTTATAGGAAGTGATTCAAAGGCCTGTTAAGGTAGCGCCCAAGGTTTAGAAGACCCATAATGTAGCAAACATTACTCATTCTTGGCGTGATCGCAACAAGAGATTTATCTCCCCAAAGGACAAACGTGGATCGACCCCTCGGTTAGCCTCTAGCTATGACAATCCAATTGATCCATGACCCATAGAGGCATTCTATGAGCTCAAGTCGATACCCTCCTTTTGGTTGATGACCGACAACTTTGCTAAAGATCTAATCGCTAACCCTCATCTGCTAAAGGTAATATTCGACTAAAACTTATATTGGCGCTAGTTTCCTATTCAGTCATAAAATATATCTCCTAGATAAAAATTGAAATCTTTAATAATCAATCGATAAGAAATGAATCGCCTTTGCACAATAGGCTTTCCAAACGATAAGAACTTTAAATTTTTTGAGAATTTTTTACTATAGAGTCTTGAGATTTCAAGACAACCTCACAAAGATATTTGGGTTGTAACGTCCCGAGTATACACAACTCCCAGACTACCAACATATAAAAGGATTCTGCATACCAAACCCTAGATATGCTCTCTGAATGCTATACACTCGACATACAAACCACATGGTTCTCATTCTCAGCCCTTCTTCTCTTACTCAGTCTATTTCATTCCTATCGAAAACCACTTTTTCTGACTTAAGTGTCAGAGTCTCCCCCGTCGGAACACCCTCCGGTAGTCTTTTGTAGGTCATCATTCATGCTTCAGAGCAATCATTCAAGTCAAATGAGTCAGAATCTGTGGAGTCAAAACCCACCTCCAACAGATTGACACAATCTGTGGGAACAAATTAACTGTCTGCAAACATACCATCCATCTTTCATTGCTGCTCTAAACATGAAGTCGTCAAGAGAAAAAGGCCAATCATTGGTTTCGACGATGATGATCTAATTGGAGTCGATCCTAATTGTAACGGCCCTTTAGTCATCACCATAATAGTGGGATCCCATATCGTTAAGAGAGTCTTCATTGATCAAGGAGTAGATTACGATCTCCTCAATTGAGATGCCTCCGGTGAATGGGTTTCAACTCGTCTCACCTTCAACCTCCCATCGGGTCCCTCAAGGGACTCTCTGACGAGTGCATCTATCCAGAAGGTGTCTGTCACGCCCCAAACCGGGAATCGTGAACAGCCGCCCGTTGCCCTGAATACCGCCTATATTTCTACAGAAAATCGGGCAGAACCTCCCCATAAATCGGAGGTCTTTCATGTACAATTAAACCTGTATACCTGTATAAATTAAAATTATCATGTAAATTAAACCAATGGTCATCCCGGCTCCTCCAAAACAATCCACCAAATCTCACAACCGACATCCAGACAACGCAAGGCTAACAAATCAATAACAGTTCTAGCCACAGACCTCTACTGTCATGCCCAACTAAAGCATGAATAGCCGCCACACCGAGCGGGCCTAAATTTATACAAATATATTACAAATTCCCAAGTTAACACTTTAAATATTTACAAATGCCTCAATGCAAGTGAAATATGAGAGTTTCGCAAACAAAAGTCTAAAAATTATATAGTCATCCATAATACGTACATGGTCAACTACGGACCTCAATATCAAGACCACGCAGGGTCGACATAAAGTACGAAATTTATATTTTCAAATAAAATTTTAATCTCAACGTCGCAAATACAATTCCACCAACAATCTATCATACCTCTAGAGCCAAATGCGTCGTCCTAGCACCATAATCCTGTCTGGGGAGGGGAAAAAGGAGGGGTGAGTACTCAGGGAAGAATACTCAGTGAGTGAGTGAGTCAATGTAATCGTGTAATATGGGGTGTGAAATTGGAGTGTCAAAACATAAGTATACAAATCATATTTTAAATCATCATGCTTTTCATTTCAACAATATATCATTTACACGCATTATCAAGTCAAATATGCATCCAAAACACTGTCATTAAAATCATAGAGTTGCCAGCCGAAAATGTCCCGGCAGAGGTCTACCACAACCTATGACAGGTGCACCGGGGGTGTTATATGCGATTTTATTTAAAGTGCTCTCTACCCCGGCGTTGGCAACGAACCTCGTCCAGGTGCTAGACTTGGAGAGTGTATCCAAATCCTCCCCCTTTCGTGTTCAACCTGACTAGTACCGTGTCGTAAATATAATCCCGACAACTCGTGGGATACCCCAGGCCTAGGCATATCCGGACGCCACCAAAGCGCCTCTCACGGTGTCCTTCGTAGCTACAGAACAATACATATCAAAGCCCTCAAGGCCAGAATCAATATCATATCAAACATGTGCCGTAAATTAGGTTTACAAACCAAATGCAACATATATCATATAATGGCACATTATACATTTCAACCACATGGATGCATATTTTCATAATTCAACCAAATTTTTAGACACTCCATCGGTTCACAAAAATCATTTCCAAAACCAGTCAAAACATTTCAAGTACACGATAAATCATGCTCATTTATCAAACTGTTGTAAAACAGAGTTTACATATTAAACTAAAACATTGAAATAAATCCCACTCACTGTATACGGGAGGGTCAATCACTCCCTACAATGTACAACAAGTGTCGAAACTGTGCTCCCCTCGATCAGTCTCCAAGGAAGTCACTACAATGACAAAACACAATATGTATATATATTATTTGTGTTACATATTTCAAAAGCCACTATGTTAAATTTATACTTTTAATTAATCCTATGTCTAGGATTAAGATTTAGGGTCTCATAGGTAGGCTTCACATGTGCACAAGTGTTGTCCCCTTTTCATCACCAAATGTAAATTTTAATTCCTCATTTCCGAAGGCACACAATTCAACCCATAAGCTCTAAGGTTTCTCATACCTTCCTAACAAACAATGCCACTTTAAATCATCCAAAACCACCCCTTTCACACCCTATCAAAGATACAAAATTAAATCAACACAATGTCATTTTCAACCATCAAGATCATCATTCATACATATACAACTCAAAATTTACATAACTCTCTATTTTCAAATCTCTTCAATGTTATCAGTCAAAGTAAATACACACATTTACACTCCAAATTCTTACAAACTTCTCTCTTTCGACATACCTACACAACACATATATAACAACTATACAAGGATACATATTTACTCTTTACATATGCTTTGCATTCGGAAACATCGTTTTCAACTCACAAATCATATTAGCATAATCCATCCTCTTGGCCAAGGTTCATACACACACTCATACTCATATACCTTTATTCAAATCTCTTCTTCAACACCAATACACACATACATTTTCTCATACATGCACATACACATATTCTTATTTTCCATTTCAATCAATACACATACATCATTCTCTCCCTAACACTCTACACATCTTTCAACTTCATCTCCACCAACAAACACGCATATAATACACCACTTTAGCACTACAATTCAGCACATACATTTGTAAATTAAAACCAAATTTTCAACACTCCAAAATACACTCAAATCATCCCAAATTCTAGCCACACAATCTTGTCATCAATGGTATTTCATTTATAAATAATTAACAAAATCAAATTCGAGTCAACTTCAATCCTAAAAATCTCTCAAAGTCGGAAGCAAGTCTAAAATAATTAAATTTCATTCAAGATAGAAAATCTTTGAAAATTTATACACTTTTCGATTCTCATCCGATTTCTTCAAACCGTATGTCATTTTAAAGGTATTGAAACCTATTTTCATAATATAGAGATTGTAATTGAATTACCTATATGCAACATCAACCATAATGTAAAACAACACATCAATCCTTAAACTCAAATCCCAAATTTTGACTGTTTTCATGCATTCATCAAATTAAACTCTACGTGAAACCATTTAAATCAATTTAACTCAATTCTATCATCCGAAACAGCTCAATTTCGTATAAAATTCTATACTTAACCTAAATAATAACATATAATGTCAAACAATGTGTTCTAATCGAATCTAACGTACATCCTGAACCTATACAACACTTCCTTATGCTAATTTCACCATAAATGCATTAAATTAACTGAATCAGTTAGAAATCCCTCACCTAGGGTTTCCCGATTCGCAACCCTAAAGTTCGTGCACCCACAACTCAGTCCAGAATCCTGAAATACGTCTAAATCGAAGCATGGTTCAGCAATTATACTAAATTACCAATGAAATCGAAACCCTAAATTTAACTCATCTTACCCAACGTAGAAAATGAAGTCTGCAGGCGAACTTAGAGCTCTGCGATGATCGCAGAAGGCTCACCACAGTGAGCAGCTTGTGATCGAGCGGACAGGATGGGGAGAGGCAGGGTCGCGCGCGCTGCTGTGGCAGGGACTGTTGCGCGCTGTTGCGCGCAGTCGCACGCGCGCAGGAGAGGGAAGAGCAGAGCGAGACTGAGGGAGACTGAGAGACAGTGAGCGAAATAGAGAGAGAAAACTCACGGGAGGGAGAGAGAAATAGCACGACAGAGAGATCGCGCGAAATAGAGAGAGTGATAGAGGCTGAAATAGAGAGAGACAGAGAGTGAGAGATGAAGGCGGGTGGTTGTTCACGGTGGAGGGAGGTGGCGGTGGTTGCGATGCGGCGGAGGGCCGCGATGGGAAACGCGAAGGGATTCGCGAGGGATTGAGAGGAGGGCCGCGGGTGAGAGAGAAGCCGAGAGAGAAAGAGAGAGCAACCGAGAGAGAGAGAAAGAGAGAGATGCGGTGGTGACCCGCGACGAAAGACAGCGGCGGCGCGGCGGGGCGGTGCGGCGCGGGTGAGGGAGAGGAGAAGACGGAGAGGCGGAGAGAGAAAGAGGGAGAGAGAGAGAGAGAAATTAGGGCTTTAAGCCCTAATTTTGATTTTTTATTTTATTTTATTATTATTATTATTATTATTATTATTATTATTATTATTATTATTATTATTATTATTTATATATATTTCTTTTTTTATAATAAATTTATAAATAATTGATAAGTAAATAAACAAATTAATAAATGAATAAATATATATATATTTTTTTTATACTCGCTTTACACTTCAAATCATGGGTACGGCATTTAGAATATACCAAAATTAAATTTAAAAACCCCAAAATCGAAAATTAATACAATTTAAAATTTATATATATATATATATATATATAAACGGAGGAATATTTTATATATTTTCCATGAACAGTATACTTGTACGAACACCGCTGTGTCGGTGTTACATTTTCTAACCCCCTAAAAATAAGTTTCGTCCTCGAAACTAAAAGAAAGCTAAACGGTGAACAAATGGGGGTACTGTTTTCTTATTGTCTCCTCGGGTTCCCAAGTCTCCTCTTCGATTTGGTCACTTCTCTACAAAACTCTAACCAATGAAACTTCTTTGCTCCGCAGCTTTCTGACCTGCTAATCTAGAATAGCCACGGGCTGAACTAGAAGACTAAGGTCCTCACGCAACTCAACAGGTGGAGGCTCAAGTATACGAGAAGGATCAGCTAAGTACTTCCTGAGTACTGAGACATGAAAGACGTCGTGAATACATGTTAGTTCATTTGGCAACTCCAATCTGTATGCCACACTTCCGACCCTCTCAAGGATACGGAATGGTATAAATATATCTGGGACTCAGATTGTCCCGCTGCCTGAACCGTATAACTCCTTTTAAAGGAAATACCATCGAGAAAATCATATCTCCTGTGGCAAACTCAAGGTGTCGCCGTCTATGATCGGCATATACCTTATGCGGGTCTTGGACGGCTCTCATCCGTCCACGGATGACCATAACTTTATCTTTCATTTCCAAATCAACTCAACATTGTTGAGATGTCGTTCTACGACCTCACCCTAATATATCGGGGTGCGGCACTCCCTGTCATACAGTGCCTCATATGGGGCATCCTGATACTGGCCTAACCAGTGGAAGATGTCGATCCCAACTATTCTGGAAATCCCTATAATCTGGACCAAAATCTAGAAATGAATCTGGGGTCTCTGTCCGATGCTATTGACATTGATACCCCATGAAACCTGATAATCGTGTCAATATAGAGGCCTATTAATACCTCTAAGGAATAATCAACACGAATCGGAATGAAATGTACGGACTTGGTGAGTCTATCGATGATCACTCAATTAGCATCGTGTCGTGCTACAGTCCGTGGCAATCATTGTCACAAAATCCATTGTGACGTGTTTCTATATCCACTCGGGAATAGAAAAAGGCTGCAAGGCGCCTGTGGGTCACTGATACTTGGCCATCATCTACTGACAAACTAGGCATCAAGCAACGAACTCTCTCTTTATACCAGACTATTAATAACTATCTCGGATAGTTAGGTACATTTTTGTACCTCTCAAATGCATAACGTAAATGGAGGAATGAATTTCCTCTAGAATATCTCTACGAAGATTCACTATCGGCGGGAGTGAAAACCCGCTATCGATATACTACTAGTCCGTCATCACGGACTCGGAACTCTCTGTCATCTCTACAGATCTATCAAGAACAACTTGGAGCTCCTCATTTGCTCCCTAAATCTCTCTAATGCGGTCGAGCAAGGTCGGCCTCATTTCAAATCAAGCTAGAAATGCTGCTCGATCATCACTAACCAACCAAACCCCTAATATACGGGGTCCCATCAAACAAGAGAGATAAGCACTCTCTATACACTGAATTTTCTGACCAATCGCTCATCAAGAGGAGTGATAACTAGTAGCTCCTCATCTAGCGACGATAACAGTCTACCCAACTGTCGAGCGAAATAATACTCTCACGTAAGAATAATCTGAACCAGTGTCAATAAGAACACGGGCATCGACTCTGAATATTTTCATGGTACTCATGATGCGAGAAATTGAAAAAGAACCAATATAGGATACGCAAAAGATATACATATATATATATCGAGTAGTCAAGTCTCTAAGGCTTTAATCAGTCATAACCGTACATATCATCATGAGATGCATGGTTTCAAAAGAGGATCACAATAGTTAAGCTTCTAGAGCTTTAACTAGTCAAAACGGTACATAGCTATCATGATATACATGATTTCAACAAGGAGAGTATCTATCAACTCCTAAATAATAGAATCCGTGGAAGTATCACCCATCACATCTGGGTTTACCTAAGCGTCCTGTGTCATACCATATACGCGGGCCTATGCCCTCGGCTGCTATCATGAGGAGTTTAGTACAATATTGCTCCCGGCTGCAGTCCATGGAGCGGTATGTACTGAGTGTGCAGGTGCTCCCTGCTGACATGTCCATGGTCCACCCATGTGTGTCTGTGACACCTGACCTCTGAAACCTAGGTCAGGACAAGAGCTACAAATATGTCATTGCTTCCCATATTAGAAGCATCTAAAGGGAGCTCCGCAAGCTCCAAAATGACATCAACCGCAGTCGCGACAAATAGAATAGTGTTGTGCTATGGACTAACTAGAGACATTAGGGGCCTGTATTCTAAAGCTCTAGGGAAGTGGTCCCTGTCCGAACTGTGTTGATGTAAAGTGAGAGGGGCTTCCCTAAAAGTTAGAAGTCCTACCCCACTTCGAGCTCTGGCTCGTCTGGGTCTCAACCCTCTATGGTCCTACTAGGACTCCGTAAAATATCTGCGGTCGAACTCCCTCAAGAAGTCCTCCTACCGTAGTGAGTCAATAGCCTCGTCACAAATAGCCTCCCACCAAGTGAGGGCATCACCGTTGAGGAGTCTCTTAACAACTCTCAATCTGAGCTCCTCTGACAATCCCACATCAGTAAGGATCCTGCGAATCCTATAGATCCAGTGCTTTGCCGCTACGGCATCACTAGATCCTGAAAAGTCTGTGTATCTGAGCTGTCGTAACTCTATCACCGACTGAGTAAGCTCATGGATGCGTCTCAAGATAATCGACGTCTCATCGGTTGGCCTAGAAATGGAAGAACCGATCACCGGAGGAGGAATCGGTGTCGTAGGAGCAAGTATGGCCGCAGGTGTGGTCGCTGGAGTCTATAGTAAAGGTGGTGGCATCTACACCCCATATCTACTGAACCACTCCGGAAACTACCTCAAAGCGTCGAGCGGTGGTGGAGGGATCTCGGCTGTACCAGCCAGTGGAGGTGCTGAGGGTGGCACTAGTGAAGGTGTGTGAGTAGAGGCAATATCCTCTGGTACTCGTAAAGTCTCGAGTGCCACAAGTGCATCAGACACTAAGGGACTCTCTAGTGGTGCACCGCGCCTACTACATCTAGGCGGCATAGTTCTGCAAGGAGAGCACCGTTTCATTAGATAAAACCAAGGATTATGGTTAGTTACTGGGAAACTAACCCCCTAAAATAGAATTCAAATTATGAATCAAGGTATTTGAATCCAATGGGAGGTGTACCACTCATACACCTGCATAAATACATCAAATGATGGTGATAGAATCGTAACTATAATAGCTGGCTGAGAAGTGCTAGAAGGGTACACCTGACGAGAAAACATCCTCGAGTATTCTAGGTGTCTCAGGTACAAATCTAGTAACTCGCCTAGTAATCATAATCTTACAAAGAAAGAGCTTAAATTAGATATGATTCAAAGATTAGGTTTAGTTACGAAGTAACTAACCCCCTAAATGAATAAACTTACCGGTTTAAAAACCGATGGAAATTATATGCTAGGTTAGATACGCACCGTATCTAACCCCCTAAAAATAATAACTCATATGCCTAAGACCATATACTGGGATCTCATGACAATAATGAAACTCTCATATGCATTGAGAACTTTTAAATCATATTTGGGAACACTTTCAAACTATTTTATCAAACACAACTCTCAAACCTAGAGCTCTGATACCAATCGAACTGTCACGCCCCAAACCGGGAATCGTGAACAGTCGCCCGTTGCCCTGGATACCGGCTATATTACTACAAAAAATCGGGCAGAACCTCCCCATAAATCGGAGTTCTCCCATGTACAATTAAACATGTATACTAGTATAAATTAAAATTATCATGTAAATTAAACCAATGGTCATCCCGACCCCTCCAAAACAATCCACCAAATCTCACAACCGACATCCAGAAAATGCAAGGCTAACAAATCAATAACAGTCCTAGCCACAGACCTCTACTGTCATACCCAACTAGAGCATGAACAGCCGTCACACCGAGCGGGCCTAAATTTATACAAATATATTACAAATTCCCAAGTTAACACTTTAAATATTTACAAATGTCTCAATGCAAGTGAAATATGAGAGTTTCGTAAACAAAAGTCTAAAAATTATACAGTCATCCATAATGCGTACACGGTCAACTACGGACCTCAATATTAAGACCACGCAGGGTCGACATAAATTACGAAATTTATATTTTCAATTAAAACTTCAATCTCACCATCGCAAATATAATTCCACCAACAATCTATCATACCTCTAGAGCCAAATGCATCGCCCTAGAACCATAATCCTATCTGGGGAGGGAAAAAACGAGGGGTGAATACTCAAGGAAAAATACTCAGTGAGTGAGTGGGTCAATGTAATCGTGTAATATGGGGTGTGAAACTGGAGTGTCAAAACATAAGTATACAAATCATATTTCAAATCATCATGCTTTTCATTTCAACAATATATCATTTGCATGCATTATCAAGTCAAATATGCATCCAAAACACTGTCATTAAAATCATAGAGCTGCCAGCCGAAAATGTCTCGGCAGAGGTCTACCACGACCTATGACAGGCGCACCGGGGGTGTTATATGCGATTTTATTTAAAGTGCTCTCTACCCCGGTGTTGGCGACGAACCTCGTCCAGGTGCTAGACTTGGAGAGTGTATCCAAATCCTCCCCCTTTCGGGTTCAACCTAACTAGTACCGTGTCGTAAATATAATCCCGACAACTCGTGGGATACCCCAGGCCTAGGCATATCCGGACGCCACCCAAGCGCCTCTCACGGTATCCTTCGTAGCTACGGAACAATACATATCAAAACCCTTAAGGCCAGAATCAATATCATATCAAACATGTGCCGTAAATCAGGTTCACAAACCAAATGCAACATATATCATAAAATGACACATTATACATTTCAACCACATGGATGCATATTTTCATAATTCAACCAAATTTTTGGACACTCCATCGGTTCACAAAAATCATTTCCAAAACCAGTCAAAACATTTCAAGTACACGATAAATCATGCTCATTTATCAAACTGTTGTAAAACAGAGTTTACATATTAAACGAAAACATTGAAATAAATCTCACTCACTGTATACGGGAGGGTCAATCACTCCCTACAATGCACAACAAGTGTCGAAACTGTGCTCCCCTCGATCAGTCTCCAAGCAAGTCACTACAATGACAAAACACAATATGTATATATATTATTTGTGCTAGATATTTCAAAAGCCACTATGTTAAATTTATACTTTTAATTAATCCTATGTCTAGGATTAAGAATTAGGGTCTCATAGGTAGGCTTCACATGTGCACAAGTGCTGTCCCCTTTTCATCACCAAATGTAAATTTTAATTCCTCATTTCCGAAGGCACACAATTCAACCCATAAGCTCTAAGGTTTCCCATACCTTCCTAACAAACAATGCCACTTTAAATCATCCAAAACCACCCCTTTCACACCCTATCAAAGATACAAAATTAAATCAACACAATGTCATTTTCAACCATCAAGATCATCATTCATACATATACAACTCAAAATTTACATAACTCTCTATTTTCAAATCTCTTCAATGTTATCAGTCAAAGAAAATACACACATTTACACTCCAAATTCTTACAAACTTCTCTCTTTCGACATACCTACACAACACATATATAACAACTATACAAGGATACATATTTACTCTTTACATATGCTTTGCATTCGGAAACATCGTTTTCAACTCACAATTCATATTAGCATAATCCATCCTCTTGGCCAAGGTTCATACACACACTCATACTCATATACCTTTATTCAAATCTCTTCTTCAACACCAATACACACATACATTTTCTCATACATGCACATACACATATTCTTATTTTCCATTTCAATCAATACACATACATCATTCTCTCCCTAACACTCTACATATCTTTCAACTTCATCTCCACCAACAAACACGCATATAATACACCACTTTAGTACTACAATTCAGCACATACATTTGTAAATTAAAACCAAATTTTCAACACTCCAAAATACACTCAAATCATCCCAAATTCTAGCCACACAATCTTGTCATCAATGGTATTTCATTTATAAATAATTAACAAAATCAAATTCGAGTCAACTTCAATCCTAAAAATCTCTCAAAGTCGGAAGCAAGTCTAAAATAATTAAATTTCCTTCAAGATAGAAAATCTTTGAAAAATTATACACTTTTCGATTCTCATCCGATTTCTTTAAACCGTATGTCATTTTAAAGGTATTGAAACCTATTTTCATAATATAGAGATTGTAATTGAATTACCTGTATGCAACATCAACCATAATGTAAAACAACACATCAATCCTTAAACTCAAATCCCAAATTTTGACTGTTTTCATGCATTCATCAAATTAAACTCTACGTGAAACCATTTAAATCAATTTAACTCAATTCTATCATCCGAAACAGCTCAATTTCGTATAAAATTCTATACTTAACCTAAATAATAACATATAATGTCAAACAATGTGTTCTAATCGAATCTAACGTACATCCTGAACCTATACAACACTTCCTTATGCTAATTTCACCCTAAATGCATTAAATTAACTGAATCAGTTAGAAATCCCTCACCTAGGGTTTCCCGATTCGCAACCCTAAAGTCCGTGCACCCACAACTCAGTCCAGAATCCTGAAATACGTCCAAATCGAAGCATGGTTCAGCAATTATACTAAATTACCAATGAAATCGAAACCCTAAATTTAACTCATCTTACCCAACGTAGAAAATGAAGTCTGCAGGCGAACTTAGAGCTCTGCGATGATCGCAGAAGGCTCACCACAGTGAGCAGCTTGTGATCGAGCGGACAGGATGGGGAGAGGCAGGGTCGCGCGCCCCCCGTGGTGGACTGTCGCGCATGCGCGCAGTCGCACGCGCGCAAGAGAGGGAAGAGCAGAGCGAGACTGAGAGACAGTGAGCGAAATAGAGAGAGAAAACTCACGGGAGGGAGAGAGAAATAGCGCGACAGAGAGATCGCGCGAAATAGAGAGAGTGATAGAGGCCGAAATAGAGAGAGACAGAGAGTGAGAGATGAAGGCGGGTGGTTGTTCACGGTGGAGGGAGGTGGCGGTGGTTGCGATGCGGCGGAGGGCCGCGACGGGAAACGCGAAGGGATTCGCGAGGGAGTGAGAGAGGGTCGCGGGTGAGAGAGAAAGAGAGAGCAACCGAGAGAGAGAGAAAGAGAGAGATGCGGTGGTGACCCGCAGCGGAAGACAGCGGCGATGCGGCGGGGCGGTGCAGCGCGGGTGAGGGAGAGGAGAAGACAGAGAGGCGGAGAGAGAAAGAGGGAGAGAGAGAGAGAGAAATTAGGGCATTAAGCCCTAATTTCGATTTTTTTTAATTTTATTATTATTATTATTATTTATATATATTTCTTTTTTTTTATAATAATTTATAAATAATTGATAAGTAAATAAACAAATTAATAAATTTAATAAATATATATATATATTTTTTATACTCGCTTTACACTTCAAATCATGGATACGGCATTTAGAATATACCAAAATTAAATTTAAAAACCCCAAAATCGAAAATCAATATAATTTAAAAATTATATATATATATATATATAAACGGAGGAATATTTTATATATTTTTCATGAACAGTATACTTGTACGAACACCGTTGTGTCGGTGTTATAGTGTCATTCCTCTCATTGTAACTCTGGGAACTCCCCCTGATCATGCTACTGTTAAAGTTGTGTTTCACGTTGTGAAGTTTTCGCCTTACAACTTTATCCTCGGTCACTCTAGTCTGGAAGAATTGGAGGCACTACCCAATACGAAATACATGAAAATTTAGAACATTAGAGGAATCACTACTCTCTACAGCGATCCCGACCCATATGCTCTCCTCGCACTCGAAGGCGAACAAGGGAACTTTTCCATAGACATCCTAAAGTTTAGGGACGAAGTCGAATCAATGACTAAGCCTGAGCCTGCTAAAGAAGTAATTAAATTCCCCTAACCGATGACCCAAGCTAAACCATTCGAGTTAAGGCTAATCTGCCAACACATTAGCGGGAAGCAATTATTGGTTGCCTACAATGATATTCGAAAGTCTTTGCGTGGTCCCCTGAAGATATGCTAGGTATTCATCCTTCAGTTATAATCTACAAGCTAACCGTTAACCTTGGATACAAGCTGGTCAAACAAAAGAAAAAAGTGTTTGCCCTAAAATGTCAACATGCCATACAAGTAGAAGTCCAGAAGCTGTTGACAACTGGGTTCATTTGTGAGGTTAAATACCCCGAATGGTTAGCCAACGTGGTTTTAGTGAAAAAGACTAACGACAAATAAAGGATATGTGTAAACTTCACCAATTTCAACAAAACATATCCAAAAGAAAACTACCCGCTCTCCAACATTGACAAGTTGGTGGACAACTCTTTAGGCCACAAACTTTTAAATTTCATGGATGCCTATACTGGATACAATCAAATATGAATGGTACAGGAAGATGAGGAAAAAACAAGTTTCATCACAAAGTTTGGCACGTACTGCTATTGGGTCATGTCATTTAGCTTAACGAATGCCGGAACAACTTTTCAACAGTAAGTCAACAAGGTATTTAAGGACCAGCTCGACAGAAACATGGAAGCATATGTTGACGACATGCTCGTCAAGAGCACCAGTTTGGAAACCCTTGTTGCCGATTTCGAATAAACGTTTCAGGCACTAGAGTGTTACAACATACGGCTGAACCTGACAAAATACACATTCAGAATTGCATCTGAAAAGTTTTTGGGTTTTATGATCACCAACCGAGGAATTAAGATGAACCCCGAAAAGATATAAACCATATTGGACATGTCACCACCACAAATGTTAAAGGAGGTTCAACGCCTCACTGATAAAATATAGGCCGTAAACCGATTCATGTCAAAAGTAGGAAAAAAATACAAACCTATCTTTGACACTCTAAAAAGATCCCAGAAATTCGCGTGAACACCTGAGTGTCAAATGCCCTTTGATCAACTTAAGGAATACCTCATACCGCCCCCACTATTCTCTCATCCTGTTCCTGGTGAGAAACTATACATATACTTCTCTATCTCTAATTGAACACATTGTTCTGTCCTTGTGAGACAGGAGTCAACCTATAGAAATCAATCCACTATATCAACTGAATATTCAAAGAATTTGAAGTTAACTACTGATTAATTAAAAAGATAGCTTGTGCTCTAGTCGTCTCAGCTAGGTGTCTCAGCCGTACTTTCAGACCCATACTATCGTGGTGCTCACCAATCAGCTACTGAAACAAATCCTTCATAAAAGAGATAGCTCTGGCCCTCTCATCAACTAGAGCGTGGATTTGGGTAAATTCAACATTCAATACCAGTTAAGACCTGCAATCAAAGGCCAAATCCTAGCAGACTTCATTCTCAAATGTACCCTATCAGTTCCAACTGAACATGAGCCTATCGATAGCTGTGAAGAATGGTTACTATCGGATTGGACATTATATGTCGATGGGTCATCGAACTCCTCAAGGAATGGTGCTAGACACATACTGATGGGTCTAGATGATTTCAAGCCCGAATACGCCCTTCGTTTCGATTTCATGGCTATAAATAATCAAGCGAAGAATGAAACTTTATTGATGGGACTTTGAATTGTGATGTCTATGGGGCTCGAGCGTTCGAGTCCTCACCGATAGCTAACTAGTTCTCAAGTAGATCGAAGGGGTCTATGAAACTAAAGATTTGATTATAGCCAAGTACTTAAGTAAACTGCATGAAACAATGAGCAAGCTAGACAAAGTGAACATACAACAAATCTCTCAATTAGAAAACGCACAAGCGGACATATTATCCAAGTTGGCTATCTTAGACTCGGTCGCCTCTAGCCGAACAGTCTATATCGAAAGTCTACCACGCCCCAACATCGACGAATCCGAAAGGATCCTTACAACAGACCAATCCCCCAACTAGAAAGATCCCATAGAAACCTATCTGAAGCATGATTGCCTATCAGATTCACCATTGGAGGCAGTGAAGCTAAATGAAAGGCTGCTCATTATGCAATCATTGATGAGAGTCTATATTGAAAATCCTTTACTCACTTGTGTCTGAGGTACCTAACCCCTAAAGAAAAAAACCGTTTCCTCCAAGAGATCCATGAAGAGATATACGGCAGCCATTTAGGGGCTCAAAATCTAGTTCACAAGACCCAGCGTCAAGGGTACCACTGGCCAACCATGAAGACCGACTTAGACAACTACGTCAAGAGGTGTGACAAGTGCTAACATTTTTATTCGATACCTCGACTACCTTCCATCGAGCTCAATCCCATGACAAGTCTTTGGTTGTTCGCTCTGTAGGGAATGGATATCCTCGGACCATTCCCACCAACTGTAGGGTAGCAAAAGTTCCTCATAGTGGCTATTGACTATTTCACCAAGTGGGTGGAAGCCAAACCACTGACCCAGATAACAACAGCCAAAGCTCAATCGTTCATATGGACTCACATCATCATCAGATTCGGCATAACCCAAGTTCTCATTACCAATAATAGGAAGCAATTTAACGATAAGAGCTTCCAAAAGTTCTGCAACAAATTGGAAATTTGCCACCAGTTTTCATTGGTCGCCCATCCACAAACCAGCGGACTCGCTAAGATAACGAATGGAACGACCTTAAATGGCTAAAGACAACACTGGATAAAGCTAAGGGGTGATAACCAGAAGAAGTTTATAGCATTCTCTAGTCATACTGTAGTACACTTTGAAGGGCAACTAGTGAAACACCATTCAACCTGACGTATGGACGTGAAGCTGTCATACCTATAGAAGTAGGAATTCAATCGCTCCGGGTGGATCAATACAATGTAATGCAAAATAAGTTTGCCTTACAACTATGACTAGATCTGCTTCTAGAACTTAGGAATCTGCATCTGCTCGAATGGCCGTGAACCAGCAACAGATGGCTCAGTTTTACAATCGAAGGACAAAACAATCAAACCAGGCAAACTAGTCTTAAAGAAAGTAAGGGCCACCGGTTAACCCTTGCCGGGGACAAGCTTGCGCCCAACTAAGAAGACCCCTATCAAATATGCTCTAGAATCCGCCTAACGACTAATCGTCTCAACAATCTAGACGGCTCAACTATGTTTAGAACTTGAAACTCAGAAAATGTACACATCTACTATTAGTAGGGCTCATTGCTTCTCTTAATCAGAAGAGTCTCTTATCAAGTAAGTCTTCTACACTATTCTTCTTCTGATCTATCCATCGGTTAATTCTTAATAAACGTAACGTATTGTCAATAAGGAATATAACTCTCAGACGGTTAGATATGACCCATCCTATCAATTAATTCCTAACGAACGTAGCGTGTCTTCAATAAGAAGTGAGACTTGCAGATGGGTAGATAAGGTTCCTCCTACCGGTTGATTTCTATCGTACGTAGTGTGTCGTCAATAAGCGATATAACTCCCAGACGGGTAGACACGACCCATCTTATCGGTTAATTCTTAATGAACATAATGTATCGTCAATAAGGGATATGACTCTAGATGGGTAGGCACCTATTAGTTAATTCCAAGTGAACGTAATATGTCGTAAATAAAGGATATGACTCCCAGACTGCTAGATATGGTCCATTCTATCGGTTAATTCCTAACGAACGTAGTGTATCATCAATAAGGGATAAGACTCCTGGATGGGTAAATACGGCCCCTCCTACCAATTGATTTCTATCACACGTAGCATGTCATTAATAAAGGATTTAACTTCCAGATGAGTAGACACGGTTCATCCTATTGATTAATTCTTATCAAAAGTAACATATCGACAATAGAGGAAGTAATTCCCGGATGAGTAAGCACGACCCATTCTATCGGTTTGTCTCTGACACACGAGATGAGAGATATATTTCTTAGGAAGATATGCCCTATCAGTTGAATTTTCTAATGGGTGTTCTATTAATCGCAGCTTATTGATATCTCCCGGTTGGGTATAACCTATCTTTTTGGCTGAATGAATAAAGAAAAAGATATCTCCATGGACAAGTATGATAAATATTTGTCAATTTGGGCTGTAGTTATCCTTATCAAGGCACTTACATTCGTGATTAACTCTCACACTATCTGACAAGTCTATCGCACAGTCGTTTTGCTGATTACATCACACAGCCATGCATATGGTCACTATTGGTGGAAACTTGGAAAGTGACAAAATCAATAAATAAGTAAAACAAAATTCATCTTTTATCTCAATATAATGAATACATATCAGATTATATGAACAGATATGGTTTACAAGTCCCTGAATTGGGCCAAATTACATTAAGAGAAGTACATAGAAAATTTATAGCATTGTCCCTGGACAAAGAGGCGATCAAATCACGGACAATCGATGGAACTGGAAAGTACAAAAACAATAAAAAAAGAAAATAGAAGAAAAAATTTCAAAATTTTCACAACCAAACTGGGACAAGAAGATTTCAAAAAATGGGCTAAAGAAGGTACGAGATGGCTACAAAGAAACTGTAAGAATGCATTTGGTTTTAAACCCTTGGCATTCACAGTTTCTCACCATCTCCCGACTCCTCTAATCACTGACTCAAGAAAACACGAGTCAAACAACGAACTCAACCCAGAGTAAGAGTTTGTTCTGAAACTCCTCTCTGAAGTTGAGAAACCCAATGGGAACCGTGATAGAGCCCATCATGATGTCCGAATACCAAACGGCATGACGAGACCTCGCATCAGTAGTCTCATTCTTGACAAGGCCTTACATTAGCAAAAGCACCCTTTACTATCAAGTTTTGTGACCCAAGGCACACCATTAGAATATCACTCAAAAAAGTAAACCCTCAGTGAAAAGAACTTGCAGACAAGAAAATATACAAGTTTTCTCTGAGATATCACAAAGTCACATGACCCCTATTTATAACCACGAAGGCAAGATCTTCACAAATCTTGAGTAAACGAAACAGTTCAATAAGGATCGTGCGCAATAAATGAAGAGTTTAAATCCCTTCAACTTCCCACGACACATTCATTTTGGAGACACTTGTTTAAAGATCGAACGTATTAACACCCTCGGGAGATGAAATGGTTGAGAGAAAAATACATTCATCTTTGGTCCATTTTAACTTCATGCATTATGAAGTGTATTGGAAACGATTCGCAGGATTTAAAACGACACGTGCTGCATTAAGAGCTTTGTACCTTTTCCAATTTCCAATGGGTGATCATTATTCATGGTGTCTTTCTCACAAAACCGCACCATAAGTTGGGGACAAATAATAGGACGTGATTCATAGGCCCATTAAGGCAGCGCCCAAGGTTCAAAAGGCCCATAATCTAGAGAACATTTCTCATTCTTGGCGTGGCTGCAACAAGGGATTTATCTCCCCAAAAGACAAACATGGACCAATCCCTCAGTTAGCCTCTAGCGGTGACAATCCAATAGGCTCATGATCCATAGAGGCATTCTGTGAGCTCAAGTCGATACCCTTCTTTCGGTTGATGACTGACAGCTTTGCTAAAAATCTGATCGCTAACCCTTATCGGCAAAAGGTAATATTCGACTATGACTCATATCGGTGCTAATTTTCTATTCAGTCACGAAATATATCTCTTAGATATGGAGGGAAATCTTTAATAACCAATCGATAAGGATCAAATCTCCTTGACACAATAGATTTTCTAAACGATAAGAACTTTAAATTTTTTGAGAATTTTAACTATAGAGTCTCGAGATTTCAAGACAACCTCATAAGGAAATTAGGATTGCAACACTTCGAGTATGCATAACTCCTAGACTACTAATATATAAAAGGATTCTGCATACCAAACCCCAAGTATGCTCTCTGGATACCACACACGCAATACACAAATCACAGGGCTCTCATTCTCAATCCTTCTTATCTTGCTCAGCCTATTTCATTACTATCAAAAATCGTCTTTTATGACTTAAGAGTCAGAGTCTCCTCTGTCAGAGCACCCTCCAACGGTCTTTTGCATGTTTTCATTTATCTTTCAGAGCAATCGTTCGAGTCAAAAGAGTCAGAATTTATGGAGTCAAAACCTACCTCCAATACTAGCCAACTAAGTCTAGGCAGTAGCCAACTAAATCTTGAAGTTAGTCAACTATCCATTGTGCTAGCCAACTAAATCATCATGATAGCCAATTAAGTTCAAAGAAACACTAATATTAGTCTACTATTCTTTATGTTTAACTAACTAAACTTGTATATTAGCCAACTAAACTATCATGTTAGCTAACAAAGTCCAAGGATGAATTAACATAGTCGACTAAACATTAAATCTAACCAACTAAAAACCATCATAGTTGTAAATTAATCGACTAAATCTATGAACCTGTCAACTAAAACTTTTCATACTTAGAAAAATTTTAGACTCCAACAAAATTGTCGACTAACATATTAAACATGTCAACTAACATCTTATGAACTACAAGTAGTCTGGTCGACTAACCAAAGTGGGATGTTAACTAGTGATCTCCGCACTTAGAAAACATTTTTGAATTCTGACAAAATTGTCAACTAACACTTAGAAGATGTTGACTAAGACCTTAATGAATAAAGAAGCAATTTAGTTGAGTAAATAAAGAAAGATGTCGATTAATGAAATCTTAAGAGTTAAGTAGTTGATGAGGTTCAGAAAAGAGTTGACAATATAACCAATAAATCCAACATTTGCACCTAGTTGACAGATATAAAATATTAGAAATTTGGACTAAGTAAGAGCATTAGTCGACATACATTAAAATTTAGTTTGTACCCATAAGCTTAAAACTCAAAGAGCCAACTAAAACATCAAAATTGTCAACAAGGCAAGAAAACTAGTCAACAAGGCATTATAAAATGTCGACTAATACACTGAAAATATAATGAATAGTCAACTAGTAAGGAAGATTAGTCGGTTACTATCTAGAAAGCTATCAACAAAAGATTATAGTTTGCCAACAAGGATTTCATTGTCAAAATATTAGTCAAAAAGAAACCAAACAATAGTTGACAAACACTTAGGGTAAACAAAAACATTAGTTGACTACAATCTAAATGCATTCGACAGGAATATAATTTAATTCAAGAACTTAGCCAACTATCCTAATGTAACAATCGACACAATCTTTGTTGATCTTTAATAATAGTTGACACAAAGTAAAATTCTTTCGACTAAGACATAAAAAATCTAGGAGCCATGTCGACTAAGTTTATAAAGCTACAGACTAACTAGAGACACCAAAAGGAACATAGTCAACTAAGTAAATGTGCTAATCAACTAATTAATTGCAAAAAAAAACACTTAGTCGACTAAATAATAAAAAGTGTCGATCGCAAAGATATAGAATTTCAAAAAGAATATCGACAGGACACGCATACTAGTCGACCTAAGAATTTGAAGTCACATACTCTAGTCAACACATGTTGAGATCTAGTCTGGACTCAAGGAATATTAAATACTATAGTCAACTAATGCAATAAAGCTTTCGACTAGAGTAGAACAATTGTCGACCAATGACTGAACATAGTCGATAGGGGTATGACAAAATTCAAAATTTAGTCTGCAGACCTGACACACAAGTCAACACAACTTATAATAATTTATATGATAGTCAAATGAGGATATAAAGTTTTAGACTAACAAAACACATCAATTGCAACATAGTCGACTAAGTTTCCAAAACTATCGATTACCAAGAGACATCAAATGTGACATTGTCGACTAAGCAAAAGAGGATGTTGATAGTGAAAGGAACAAAATTTGAATTTCAAATTGAACAGTCAATAGAATGTTTATTCTAGTTGACATATTATTTTTAACGTCTATCTCTGCAGAAAAGCAAACAGGTGGTTGAAGGCATTTATTGTTTTATTAATGGCCAACATTCAAAAGCTCACCAACCACAATAGCTCTTTGGATTAATGAAGTAAATAGGCATACAAAAGAGAGCATCGAATCTATAGAAGGATGAAGAAAAAAGAGTGAGATGGATGAATGAATGTACAACTGTTGAACACTCTTGATCATTCAAAAAGAAAAAGAATACTCTATTTTTCATTTTGTTTTCACTTCGTCTATAAAAATTCTTGTAAACTTCAACTCTATTACATTCGAGGATTATAGCCTCATCTCTTGTAACACTTATTATTCTCTATACTAAAAGTTCAAGAACCAGAGACGAGTTTCTTGATTTGAGTTTTTAGAGAAAGAAACAATCTGTGTGAGAGGTTGGGTTGGTGTTTTGAGAAAAAAAACTGTGAAGGTCTAACTTGCATCTAGAAACAAGTTTGTTGTACTATTTGGGTTACAAATAGTAGAAATCTAGGTGTAGCGTGAGAATGGACGTACACCGAGTTTGGTGGAACTACTATAAAAACCTTGTGTGCTCTGTTTCAATTTTTATCTTCCATTTATGCTTTGTTCTCTTTCTCTCTTCAAATCCTTCATCTTACCTCCAATCTCAAAAACTGAAAAATATCCAAATAACTGAAAAAATATCATACAATCTTTTCACCCCCTCTAAATTGTATTTTAGATCACAATTCTCAAATGTAACAAAGTCTTAGTGTATAAGAGTTTTCACACAAAAGAATATGAAACAAGTTAAAAACAGAGTGTGTAATATGAGAAATAGAGCATTCAATGAGTTTGTTGTGTGTTCATTCAATTCTCACAACAACCATTCACTTGCTTCCTAACTTCACTGTCTTATATAAAACTTGAAGAGAGCCATTTAAGGGGAGGTTGAATTTAAACGTTAATCATTAATACTCTTCATCTGCCTCATTAAATGCATTTACCCGTTGCTCTATTATTTTCATTTCCTTTTGCTTCCCTTAGATCTACTAACCAATCAAATCATTTGCGTTTGCTATACAAGAGTGGTTAGATTTCATAGGCACTTAGTTAAATGTGCTTTGTTAAGCTTAGTACATTAGTGATTAGTGAAAAAAGATATGAGATTTATCATTTTGGGATTAACTTAAGCTCTTAAGGAGTCGATATCAATTTTGAGCGATAACTCGCATTAAATTTTTCACTAACTCATCATCTTTTGTACAAAGATGACCGTTGAAGTCCTAGTGTCGACATTATTACTTCCTTATGTTGGCATGGTACGCTTATGTGTTCAATGAGTTCGACTTGTTATTCAACATGCTAGGTTGAGAAATTTTTATTGCTCATTTCGACATCTTAATGTGTTTCATATTGGCATTTAGTATCATGTTAGTTACTTTAGGTGTCGAACATTCTAGGTCATATGTTGATATGTTGATTTATTTGTGTCGATATGATCCTTTGAGAGTTTTCTGTTCCCATGTGTCAACACCCCAATATACTTGTGTTGAGGTAGTCCTCTATATGTTTAGTATTCATTCTAAAGAGTGTGTCGACATCATATTGTGTTTATGTCGATCGTAAGTGCCGACATCGCAAAGTCTCATGTCGATATTCAATCTTTTACTTGTTCTATGTTCACGTGTCGATATCCTAATTTGCTTGTGTCGACACCTGATAGTATTGACTGTTCTAAGTCATGTGTCGAACACTATTCATCTTAATTTCTAAGGAGCATGTCAACATCCTAATATTTCGTGTCGACATCTAGTAGCATGTAGTGTTTTAAATTGTGTGTCGACATGTTTAAGCGGTGGTATGGACATGTTTTTCGCATTTCCTCCTCTTGGTTAGTGTCGACATGTGTTTAGTGTTATGTATCTTTTGAAAAATCATCTAAGTGTTAAGTGTGTCAATTGGTCCAGAGGTTTTACTCGACATTGTTGTTCGCCTCAACCGGTTCAAAGAGTGGTGTCAACATCTTCTATCCTCATAAGGGTTTTGGGTTTAAATTTTTCTATCTTAAAGTCTTCTAAATTCTTTTTAATTGTAACTAACATTATATATACTAGTTTTTTTATTATCTAAACTCTTAATGCCAATAGAAAAATCATGTGTAAGGGACTTTAGATTCTCTAAGGGTGAGAAAACTTCCTCTTTGATGTACACACATCTTTCAATTTACATATTAATATGACAATTTTTAATTTTAGACAGATATAAAGTTTACTTGATTTTCATAATTATTAAAATAACACGAACTAACATTGTTATTTTCAATAATTATTATCAATTATATGAAATTTTCCAATGGTCATGTATATGAGCTTTTGTAAGTAATCAATGTCAAAAGGAAAATCATATTTCTTAACATATAATATATATATATATATATATGTATTAGTTTAGATTTTTTTTTATTGGTTACAAGGAAAGAAAAAATCAAACCGCCAACCCTCAAAAGAAACCGGTACACCTCACTAAGAAGAGAGTGAACTATATTAATTTAGATCAGGTATGACTAACATTAAATCGTATTTAATCTAATTTAATATAAAAATCAAATATTATTACAAATACCAAAATTTATTCTGTTTTCATTTAGTTTCAACGGGATATTGATTCAAACATCGGCTCATCGGACAACTTTAAATACTAAGAATTTTCTTCTTGTTTTCCTACGTAGGAGAATTCTCGTACATGTTCCACAATGGCTACAAACTGGTATTAAGTAAAGTTTAAATTTTGTGAGAGATAATAAAATATTATTATCGAGCTTTAATCCTAAATAATAATTTTAACCGGCTAATTTCGGATATTGACCGGTCGGTACTTTGTTCTTAAGTATAAAAACAATTTTAATTACAGAATGAGAGGCGGTGGTTGTTGCCTTGTTGGTTAGTGCAGATGGGGGAGAAGAAATGATTACACGTTTCCGAGGTCTCAACCAAAAGGGACAAAACACAAAAGTGTCATCTTTATTTGGATTCACAAAAAATACCTAGATTCAAATTAACATTAGATAAGGCCTCCACTGGTAATACTACTTGCTTTATTGAGTCCTCCAATGCTGGCAGACTCCTTTTTCTGAAAATGCCCACCACATGTCCTCATGTTGCAACCATATTTATAGTAAAATATTCTGAAGTGATAAATATATATATATATATATATAATCTATTTTAAAAAATAATTCTCTCAATATAATATTTTTAATTTTCAAATTTTGAATTTAAAATTCGTTTAAGAGATGTAACACTTTTATCTATTAAATTTACTGTTTGTTAGTATTCTAAATTGATTTTAATATAAAACCTTTCCTTTTTTAATAAAAATCTTAATTTCAATATAAAAAAAAAAACCTAAATCTAGTTTTTCTTAAAACTATTTTCAATATCGTAATATAATCGGTGATGATAATTTTTTTTGTGACAGGTAATTAAAAATCATTTTTTGGGATAATGGTTTTAAATATATTTTAAAAATTTTTCACGTAATATATGAATTTTGACATTAGTGACAAAAATCGCTATTTTTAACAATGGTATTAAAAACATCCATAGAAAAATAATTTTAAGACAATTATATATTATTTTAGATAATATAATATTAATTTTCTCAAAACAATTATGAGTTTTGCGAGAGAGAGAGAGAGAGGGGGGGAGAGAGTTTTCTCTCACCCTCTTCGATTCAAGTTCTTCCTCAACCATTGCCTCCATCTGGTTTTTTCCTCTTCATCCTTGATGGGACATAGTCCTAGCCCCAATCTAAAGGGTCGACATTTGAAAGATCTACACACGAAACCTACAAATGACAGTTACCATCCGATATCCAATATTCTCTACGACTATCTATTGAAGGGTATTAGTCATTCAAATTTTCCAAACGATAGGGTTTTAATCGTTCCGCTTACCGAACGAGATTTATCAAGCGAGAATAACTTCCCCAATCATGTACTCAATCATTGATCCATCGAACGAACGAATCTCGTAGATCCTTCATTGGTCAAACGATCGACCGATAGCCAGCGGCTCTAATAATTCTAAAGGAAGGTCAAAGTACCTTACCAGCTTTGATTTCCTACTTAAAAATGGTATTTTCATGATCTTTCAATTAAGGAACGGATCTCCCCAGGAACCAAAAATTCCCAAACAATGAAGATCATAGTCAATTTGGAATACAGAACTCTTGAAATTTTCGAATCGATTCAATAAAAAAAGTAAGGTTGAAACACCCCAATGGCGTACGACTCTCACAGGTATAAGACATCCAAAAACCCTCCAAATTAGGTACGCCCTCTTAGCCTAACACATTGGTCACTCTAATCATAGGGAATCTCTCCCTCTTTGAGCTCTTAGTCTGTTTTTTTTACATTCAAAAATCGCTTTTTCTAATTTAAGCATCGGAGTCTCCCCCGCCAGAACACCCTCCGACAGTTTTTGTAGATTTCACATCTCGTCGACGGCTACCGCTCGAGTCAACAAGGAGGCGTTATCTGTGGAGCCGTAACCCCCCTCTAACAGATTGACGCCGTTTGTGGAAACAGACTGATCTCCTGAAAGCTCATGACGATATCTACTGCAATCACTCCCAGCACAACGCCGACTAAGAGAAAAATGTCAGTCATAGGCTTTGACGATAACGATTTGTTGGGGGTTGATATCCGTCGTGATGACCCTATAGTCATTACCCTTAAGATAAAATCTCACATCGTGAAAAGAGTCCTTGTTGATCAAGAGGCTGACTGTAATTTCCTCACTTGGGATGCCTTCTACCAAATGGGTCTCAATCCTTCTCGACTTCTGCCACCTACTGAGTCCCTTAGAGGACTTTTAGATGAGCTCACCTATCCCGAACACATCATCTACCTTTCTATGACTCTTGGAAAACCCCATAATCATGCGTCCGTCCAGGTCTTGTTTCATGTGGTGAAACTTTTCTCTCCTTACAACGTCATTCTAGGAAGGCCCAGTTTGGATGAACTAGAAGCATTACTGAGCACGACACACATGAAGGTGAAGTTTAGAACACCGCAAGGGGTCGCCACCATACGTAGTGATCCTGATCTTTATGTCCTCTTTGCGGCCCAAGATGCACGATAAGCTTTTCCAATCGATGCCCCAGAACTTAGAGATGGTACTGGGCCGAAATCAAAACCCGAACCAGTCAAAGAAACAGTTGAGGTCCCTTTAACAAGCGATCCCAGTCAAACCGTCCGGATAGGGACCAACCTATCACCTTTCTTGCGAGAGGTCTCAGTCGCCTGCCTACGATGACACTCAATAGTTTTCGCTTGGACCCCAGAAGACATGTCAGGCATAGATCCATCCGTCATACCTTATAGACTAATAGTCAATGCTAATTTCAAACCCATGAGACAGAAAAAAAGAGTATTCTCTCTCAAACGTCAACGTGCCATACAAGAAAAAGTTCAGAAGCTATTAGCGGCCGGCTTCATTTGCAAGGTCAAATATCCTGAGTGGTTGGCTAACGTGGTTTTGGTAAAAAAGGCAAGTGGCAAATGGAGAATGTGTGTAGCCTTCATTGATCTCAACAAAGCGTGCCCAAAAGATAGTTATCCACTCTCTAACATCGATAAGCTCGTAGATAACTCTTCGGGATACCAACTCTTGAGTTTTATGGATACCTATTCAGATTACAATCAGATCAGAATGACACCAGAGGATGAAGAAAAGACCAGCTTCATCACCGAATTCGGCACGTACTGCTACCGAGTTATGCACTTTGGCTTAAAAAATGCTGGAGCAACTTTCTAACGACTGGTCAACGCAGTCTTTAATGACCAGCTAGACAGGAACGTGAAAGTTTATGTTGACGATATGCTAGTCAAGAGTATCACCGCAGAAGCTCATGTTGTGGGTCTTGAAGAAACCTTTCAGACATTTTAGAACGATATAACATGCAGCTGAATCCGGCGAAGTGCACCTTCGGAATCGCTTCCGGAAAGTTTCTAGACTTCATGATCACCGATCGAGAGATAAAGGCCAACCCCGAGAAGATACAAACGATATTAGATATGTCGCCTCCCCAGACATTAAAAGAGGTGCAGCGTCTTACTGGTTCGATAACGGCCCTGAGTCGGTTCATGTCTAGAGTCGGCGAGAAATACAAGCCCATATTCGATGCACTGAAGAGATCTCGACGGTTCGAATGGACTTCCGAATGTCAGGCAGCCTTCGAACGTCTAAAAGAGTACCCGATGGAACCACCACTACTTTCGCGGCACGTCCTCGGGGAAAAACTTTACTTATATCTTGCCGTCTCCGAACAAGCGCTCTGCTCTATGATAGTAAGATAGGAATCTGCTGTCCAAAAGCCAGTCTACTACATTAGTAGGATATTAAAGGAGTCCAAAGTTAACTACCGACCGATCGAAAAGATAGCCTACGCCTTGGTCATCTCAGCAAGACGTCTTCGACCATACTTCCAGACCCATACAATCGTGTTGCTCACCGACCAACTGCTGAAACAGATCTTCCAAAAGAGAGACACTTTCGGTCGGCTTATCAACTGGAGTGTGGAACTGGGTGAATTCGATATTCAGTATCAACCGCGACTAGCGATAAAGGGCCAATTGCCGATTTTATCCTCGAATGTATTTTGTCGACAACTCTCGAAGACAAGTCTCCCAACCATCAGGAAGAGTGGTCGATCCCATAATGGACCATTCATGTCAATGGATCATCAAATTCCTTAGGAAGTGGCGTCGGGCTTATACTAGTAGGTCCGAACAATTTTAAGGCGGAATACGGTCTCCGGTTCAATTTCCAAACCACCAACAACCAAGCAGAATACGAAAGTTTACTGACAGGCCTTCGGATTACCATTGACATGGGGGTGTGGAACATCAGAGTATTCACGGATAGCCAGTTAGTCGTAAAACAAATCGAAGGGGTCTATGAAATGAAAGACCCAATAATGACTAAATATTTGAGTAAGTTACGTGAGACGATGGAATAACTAGGCAAAGTCGACATCCAGAAAATCTCTTGGTCAGAGAATGCATGAGCTGACACTCTGTCAAAGCTGGCTAGTTCTGACTCGGTTGCCTTTAACCGAACGGTATACATTGAAAGTCTGTCATATCCCAGCATTGATGAACCCAAAGAAGCTCTCCCTATCGATTGGCTCCCTAGTTGGAAAGACCCTATAGAAGAATATCTAAGACACGATCGTTTGCCGAAGTCCCCGAAGAAACGATAAAACTGAAGCGAAAAGCCGCACACTATGTCATAATTGATGGGATCTTTTACCGGAAGTCATTCACTCATCCATATCTGTAGTGTCTAACTCCCGAGGAGGGAGACTATGTCCTTTGAGAAATCCACGAGAGCGTCTGTGGTAACCACCTAGGCGCTCGAAACTTCGTTTACAAAGCTCTTCGTCAAGGGTACTATTGGCTAACCATGAAAGTCGACTCCGACAATTACATAAAACGGTACGACAAGTGCCAACGCTTTTCCTCAGTACCTCGTGTACCTTCCACCAAGCTCAACCCTATATCTAGCCCCTAGCCGTTCACTCAATAAGGAATGGATATTCTCGGGCCATTTCTCTCAACCGCAGGACAGCGAAAATTTCTCATAGTAACGATCGACTACTTCACCAAGTGGACGGAAGCTGAGCCTTTAGCTTAGATCACAGTAGCCAAGGTCGAGTCCTTCGTATGGGCTCATATCGTCACTCGGTTCGGTATACCGCATGTTTTCATTACAGACAACAGGAAGCAATTCGACAATAAGCACTTCTGGGAGTTTTGTGAAAAATTCGAGATTCAACATCGATTTTCATCGGTCGCTCATCCATAAAACAACGTATTGGCTGAGATAACCAACCAAATGATCCTACAATGATTAAAGACGATGCTAAATGATGCCAAGGGGCAATGGGCCGAGAACTTTATGGTATCCTCTGGTCATATCGCACTACACCTTGAAAAGCCACCGGAGAAATACTGTTCAGTCTGACATATGGAAGCGAAGCAATCATACCCGTGAAGATAGGAATTCACTCACTCCAGGTGACCCAATATGATGCTGAGCAAAACGAATGTACCCTGCGTGAAAGACTGGACTTGCTTCCAGAGTTATGAGAGTCCGCATCGGCACAAATGGTGGTTTATCAACAACAGATGACACGATATCACAATCGTAATGTTAAGAACCGAACGTTCAAACTCGACGAGTTGGTACTAAGAAGGGTGGAAGCTACCGGACAACCACAACCAAAGGACAAACTCGCTCCTAACTGGGAAGGCCTATATCGAGTGCATCCCGTGGTCCGACCAGGAACTGATCGCCTCGACAATCTAAACAGATCAGCCGTGCCTAGAACCTGGAACTCAGAAAACCTATGCATATACTGTCAGTAAACTCCGGAACTATCTGCAGCCAGAGAAGCCAGCTCAGTGAGAGCCAAATGATTCTCGCCCCTCAATCAAAAGATCCTATCATTCGAACGTATCGTCAATAAGGGATGGAACTCCCCGAACGAGTAGACACGACCCCTTTATCTAAAAGTTTCATATCATACAGCGGGTCTAAGTCATCCAGATCCTATCGTTCGAACGTGTCGTCAATAACAGATGGAACTCTCCGAACCAGTGGACACGACCCCTCTATCTAAAAATTTCCTATCGTACGACGGGTCTAAATCGTTCAAATCCTATCATACGTGCGTGTCATCAATAAGGGATGGAACTCCCCGAATGGGTGAACACGGCCCCTCTATCTAAAAGTTTTCTATTGTATGGTGGGTCTAAGTCATCCAGATCCTATCGTTTGAACGTGTCATCAATAAGGGATGAAACTTTTCGAACGGGTGGACATGGCTTCTCTATCTAAAAGTTTCCTATCGTACGGCGAGTCTAAATCACCCAGATCCTATCTTTCGAATGTGTCGTCAATAAGGGATGGAACTCCCTGAATAGGTAGACACAACCTCTCTATTTAAAAATTTTCTACCGTCAAACCTAAGTCGCTCAATTCCTATCATTCGAACGTGTCATCAATAAGGGATGAAACTCCCCGAACGGGTGGACACGACCCCTCTATCTAAAAGTTTTATACCATCGGGTTTAAGTCGCTCAGTCTCTATCGTTCGAACATGTTATTAATAAGGGATGGAACTCTCCGAACTGGTGGACACAATCTCTCTATCTAAAAGTTTCTTATCGGTGGGCCTAAGTCACCCCGATCTCACCGAACGAATGGGCACAACCCTCCTATCCAATTACCAAGCGTCTGGTGGTCCAAAAGGCTGGTATTATTTAGCATCTCAGTGCGGAGCCTAAAACCAGAGGTAGATCTACTTCGACGAGAGTTGAAGAAAAGCATATAATCATACGAGATCAGAAGAGAACAAAGACAAGATTCAAGTAAGTAAAGCCCAACTTTTCATTTATCCTTATACAAGAAGTACATTCGGTTACATGGATATGTATACAAGTCTCTGGGTAAGACCGATTACACTAAAAAGCACGTAACAGGGTCGCTCCAAGATAAAGAAACCACAATCCCTATGCTGGAGAATACAAAAACGATAATTCCAATATAGTGCTAGGGACAAGAGAAGACGAACTCGGGTTTTGCCACCCCCAAACGACCCGAACCTAGCCTATTAACCAAAAAACGGTGCGAGAGACATCCCTACCATAATTGGATGATGGAGGGGAACCCGGACAGATCACAGCGGTATAAGATGCATCTCTGCCGACGATGGACGATCTCATCATGCCAACCGAACAACGGCCGACATAATGAGATCTTATTCCGGTAGTCCCCTTCTTTAATGAGATCTCACTCCAGCAGAAGCTACCTGAGCTATAGAGCTCCGCATACCAAAGCGCCTCGCAAAGCGACTCTCGAAAAGGAACTACTCTCAGCAGGACCGCCAAAGAGGAAGAAAAACCTCAATTCTTTGTGGAAAGGAATAAGTACCCATCATAGCTATTTATAGCAACGAAGAAACGGGTCTTAATTGGCTCAGGGTAGGTGAAACGGATCAGCGATAATAGCCTGTCATAAAGAGAGTAATTAATTTTCTTCAATTCCGGTCACTCCCGATGAGACACACCTATGTTCATGACATAGGGGTGGAATGGATTAGGACGAATCTAAGACCCCTATGCTCATGTAATGTATTAAGCACGCCTCACCCTAATAGGTCTTTACTCATTGCGCCTCTTCGCCAAAAAGGCCATGAGTCGGGGGCAAATGATTAGACATAGTTTTAGACCTAATCCAAAGGGTCGACACCTGAGAGGCCCATACACGAAACCCATAAAGGACATTTACCGTTCTATATCCAATGTTCTTTACGACTATCTACCAAAGGGATTTAGTCGCCTAAATCTCCCGAACGATAGGGGCTCAGTCGCCCGCTTACCGAACAAGATTTATCAAGCGGGAATAAGTTCTCCGATCGGGTACTCAATCATTGGTCCATCAAACGAACGAACGTCGAAGACCCTTCATTGGCTAAATGATTGACCGGTAACCAGCGACTCTAACAATTCTAAAGGAATGTCAAAACACATTACCAGTTTTAATTTTTTACTTAAGAACGGTATCTTCATGATCTTTCAGTTAAGAAACGGATTTCCCCAGAAAACGAAAGTTCCCATATAATGAAGATCATGATCAATTTAAAATATTGAACTCCCGAGATTTTCGGATCGATTCGATAAGGAAAGTAGGGTTGAAACACACTTGCGGCGTACGACTTTCACAGGTATAAGATATCCAAAAACCCTCCAAACCAGGTACGCCCTCTTAGCCTAACACATTGGGCACTCTAATCATAGGGAATCTCTCTCTCTTTGAGCTCTCAGTCTGTTTCTTTTATATTCGAAAATCGCTCTTTCTGACTTGAATAACGAAATCTTTCCCGTCGGAGTATCCTCTGACGGTTTTTATAGATTTCACATCCTATCAACGGCTACTATTCAACTCAATAAGAAATTAATATCTATGGAGCCGTAACCCCTTCCAACAATCTCCGTTGTTTTTCTCATGGTAGAAATCGATGATAATCAATGACAGTGAGATTCTAATTTTGAAGCAGTGGGGTTGAATTTGATTGGTGAGAGAGAGGGGTTGATTTTAAAATAGAAAAAAAATTAAAATGTCTTTAATTAACCTTCTTGGCGATGGATTTTGTCCGTACAATGAAGAGATCTTTTTCGACGGGAACAGTTCGATAAGGAAAGTAGGGTTGAAACACCCCTGTGGCGTACGACTTTCACAGGTATAAGACATCCAAAAACCCTCCAAACCAGGTACTCCCTCTTAGCCTAACACGTTTGGCACTCTAATCATAGGGAATCTCTCTCTCTTTGAACTCTCAATCTGTTTCTTTACATTCGAAAACCGCTCTTTCTGACTTGAGTATCGAAATCTCTTCCGTCGGAATATATTTCGACGGTTTTTGTAGATTTCACATCCTATCGACGGTTACTGTTCGACTCAATAAAAAATTAGTATCTATGGAGTCGTAACCCCCTTTAACAATCTCTATTGTTTTTTTCATGATAGAAATCGATGATAATCAATGACAGCGAAATTCTAATTTTTAAGTAGTCGAGTTGAATTTGATTGGGGAGAGAAAGAGGGTTGATTTTAAAATAGAAAAAAAAAAATGTCTTTAATTAACCTTCTTGGCAATGGATTTTGTCCGTACAATGAAGAGATCTTTTTCGACGGGAACAATGGGGATTCGGAACCGCATTCTTTGTTTTACTATTAATTTTATTATCCGAATTATTATTATTTTAAATATTAATGTAAAAGGTTACTTTTTTATTATTTTAATTTTTCATTTTCTTTTCTTCCTTTTTCTCTTATTTACTTTTTTTAATTATTTTCAAAAGCTTATATTATAATTAATTTTTTATTTTTTGCTTTTTTTTGAATCTCATGCTCGAAAATTGTTGTGATCAGAAATAGCTGAGAGGTGAGAGAGAGAGAGAGAGAGAGGTATGAATTTCTAAAGACATTTTTTTTAAAGAAAGGGTATTTTAGACTTTTACATAAAAAAGTTGAACCGTTGCCGACGGAAGTTGGAAAATGTAATTAGAATTGAAATTAAATGAAAAGTATAATTTTCCGAAACACGTTGGATGCAAAGTTGGATGGTTTTCGGAGATTTGGTTAATGTTTATTTGCAAAGAAAAAAAAAACCTTATTTTAAGGATAAATTAAGATTGGTATCTTGTATTTTACATTTTATAATTTTTTAAATAAAAAGTAGGGCAAGAAGAAGAAGCAAAGATACAATTGGAAAAAGTGGGGGAAGCAAATTTCTAAATAAAAATAATTAAGGTCGTACTTGAAATTAAATGAATTTCAAAATCAAAAAATTAAGGTTGTATTTGAAATCAAATGAATTAAGAAATTCAATTATAATAAATTAAATATGTTTTGGGATTAATTTCGAACAGAATGCAAGTGCCTAATAATATATGTTAAGAAAAATCGATGGAGTTTAATCGAGCTATATTGTAAATGTTAGCTAAGGTTAATTTCCTTAAATAATTATTTAAAAGAAAAAGCAATCTTTACTTCTTTTACTATTATAAATGAAATCACGTCAAATCAATTTCTATCATTTTTATTATTAATTTTTTTAACCCAAATAATATTAATTATAAGTTAATATGGTCTGTAGGGGATAAGCTGGGAAGAATCCTGGATATGCTGTCCCTTCACCGTGTCACATTCCAAAAAAGGCAGCTCAGATGCTCAGCCACATGCCTTAACCGTAACTTTCAATTCAAACTTTTGGCATATCCTCTCTTATACTAAGGGAATAGCTATCCTATTTATTTGAATTGTACCCTTCATCACGTGTAGTTATAATGTATGCACGACACGACGTCGTTTTCGTTTGCCTCATACTTGCCACATCAGGATTGTAGATTTCTTGAAAAATTAAACCAAACAATAAGGAGAAGACTCTTGGGTCAATGGACTAATTTCATTCCAGGTGCAACCAGTGACGGTGGTAGGTACAAATTTCCAAGAGAGAGAAAGAGAGATAGGCTCTTGGGTCAATACATCTGAATATTTCCTCCCACCTGATTAGATAAATCAACCGTTACTCGTCATCATTATCATTAATTTAATAAATCAGATATTAAAATTTTATATCAAATATTTAAATTTAAATATTAAAAATAATAAAAATGATATTAAAGGAATTTTCTCTGAATAAGGATCGATTATGATTAGAATTAAATTAATTAAAATAAAATTTTAAATATTAAATGATATATTAAACCTAAAATAATAGGAAAAAAAAAAACCAACTGTGAGTCGTAATACCCAAGGGTAAGGTGACTTTGAATTTTGAAATGTAGTTGCCAGCATTTTCATGCAGGCATCGCCATTAGCTTTGGTGAGGTGTCACCTCACCACTTTCAAAATTCTGATTAGATTTGGGGATTAGGGTGATCAAATAATAATTAGGCAGATTTTAATCCTTTGAAATTTCTTCCACCCTTTTCCATTGCTTTGTTTGTAAAATGTTTTGTTGTGAAGTCGACATTATGTTCCCTAACCCTACACAAGCAATCATTGCTAATGGTGCTCTTGCCGGAAGAAAAGCAGGGTCACTAGTTTTTTTTTTAAAATAACACTGATGACTAGATCAAATATTCCATCTATATTTTCGACCCAAAAAAAAAAAAATCCATCTATATTGTATATTTTTGGATCTTATCAATATTGTATTCATAGGCATCAAAATTGGGATCTCCCATACGTCATTCATCATTCGACAGTTGATCTAATAAAAAAGATATTGATTTTTTTAACAAAACACGATTCAAATCTCGAACAAAACTACGTTGGAAGAGTTCTTCTTATAAAAAGTCTAACCAAATTAATTAGAATATGACTTTAGATACCGATCATTCTGTTAGAATTTAATTCATGTATAGTAGAAACAAAATAATTTTCGAAAATTTAAATAAATCAAGATTCGGATAAAAACCTCAATGCGTAGGACCTTCAAAAACAATTGAACCACGAATCGCAAAATATTTCACGAACAATTACACGGTCAAGATGGTATAAGAACCACTACGGATCCACGACACCTCAACCCTAAATCCGGTGAATCCAATGACGGGAAAAATTTTCCTACATAAAAATTTTTCAATCCCTCAGATACAATTCTCATTCTAGAATATTTATAGACGGTTAAGTGATAATAGGATCACGTGGATAATGAGGTTTAACCCATTACCAATAAATTCAATTTTAAATTAAATTGAATTATTTTCAATAATGTCCCTATATGGACATACAAACCAATACAATCAAATACCCACAAAAAAAAAAAATCATTCCTAATTGTTTTTGGTATCAAATAGTTCTTTTCTTGGAACATCATTTTATATCACATTCCTGTGCATTTCATTTTCTATCTTTTTCTGGTGGGGGTGGAGTCAATCTAGTCCAAAAGTTTGGGCCCAAAAGAGCAACATTAGCATTGTCGATAATCCTTCACTCCAATGCGGCTCGATAAATAATTCCTTCGCAGCCCATGGTACGGTCTTCACCGGAGAAGTATATAATCCCCTTCGCCTCACCTTCTTCCTTTTAAATAATATTCCAAATTAAGTTTTCTTTAAGTCTTAATTAAAACGTCTCAAGTAAAGAAACACGAAAGTTTCAAATGGAAGTTGAGGCTATAATGGGAGGATTGCACAACTGCGTTTCAGTACAAATAGGATTATGGACCATGGTAAGTGGAAACCAACCCGAAACAACCACAAATTCAAGAAACCATGAAAAAAGTGAAAATTAAATGCATTCACCCCTTTTTTTTGTTTTCGATCTGGTATCCAGAATTTCATCCCGACTAATCCGAATCGACCTATTGTCGGGCCTTTTCGGATTAGGTCTCCCAACGTGATTTTTTTCGTATCTATAGAGAGTCAAACTCACGATCATAGTTAAAAAAACTCAACTCCCTTCTAACTGAGCCAACCAACATCGGTTAAATACATTCACCCTGCTTGTTCGTAATGACGACCCAAGTTCCTTCATGTTCTACCAGGTTTGGGCCCAAATAGTGCAAATCCAACTACATAACTTAGGCCTAACATTGCCCAAAGATAACTGCCTATCAGGGCCTCTTTTCCCTACAAGACAAACACTTCGTAAATATATATATTTAATTAGTTGACCACAAGAATTCAAAAATCTGACTCGAGAGTTGTGAGACTTTATTTAAAGATTGACTTTTCTAATACTTATTTTTCTATTCTTAAAATTTAAACCCGAGATTTTAATTAAAAAAATTAATAATTTGTCATAACCCATAACTCTTTGGTACACTTTATAAAATAATGAAATAAAAGATAAACAAACATCGGATCAAAAAAAAAAAAAAAAAAACATCAACTAGATCAAAGGACAAGTTTCCCCCTTTGCCAAGAACGAGCTCTCTAGGCTTATGACTTTCCTCTTCCCTATCTTTCCATTTCTCTCACGTGACTTAACTTGATCATCGGCGAGCTAATTGCGACTAAGACTACGGTTCCGCTGGTTTTGCATGTCTCAGAATTGGAATCCTAAGGTGGGGCTCGATTGAATTTGGAACTCCTTCCATCAACAGGTAGAAGAAAATTCAATTTATTGGTCCAGAATGCCCAGAAGAGGGGCATTTTAGACAATAAAGTGGGGTTAGTGGGATAACTCCCATCAACCCATAACCACCCAATGTGAAAAATTTCTAATTCTCTCTCTCTCGGTCTGAGACTTTTATTTTAAATAGAAGTCTTCTTCCTAATGAATTGAACATGGTCGACAGAGCAATATTGAGATAGAAAATAAAATTCTCTCTCTAGAGAATTTTATTTGAGGGTTTGAGAAAAATTCTGTATAGAGAATTTTTTTCGTCACAACGACACGTCGGACTAAGGGTTGTGACGTTATGATATTGCGGTGGTGGTTCGATTAACATTGTGATCACTATTCCGACCGTGAGATCCGATCGATGGATGAACGGTTCGATTGATTTTTAGAAGACTCTACACGTTGAGGTAACCTTATATCTGATCTATTTAATTTTTTTAAAAATTATTTGAATATTTTCATTTGTACGTGATTCGTCTAAAATATCCAACACAATTAAAACTGATACTTAGCCCCGGTATGACCTATAATTCTAAGTGACCATTTTCCTATATCGCAGACATTTTGACAAGATCATCAGGAAAAAAAAAAATGATAACCTCTATTAAAAATGACCTTCAAAAAGAAAGGAGAAGCAAAAGGAGTTCTTCTTCCCTCTCCCTTTCTCTTTAGCTTTTTTCGACTCTCTCTCACACGATGATTAACTTGATTATTAGAGACAATACCAGTAAATCTCGCCATTCTTGTGAAGCGTCTCGATTTACGACTCCCTTAGTCAACACTTGAAACTTAGATTTCATTAAAATTGGTTAGAGTCAAGACTTAATTAATTATTTTTCCAATATTGTGCATACAAAAAAAAAAACTTTCATATTATTAATTAAGAAAAATTATATTGGTATCAGCTCCATATTAAATGTAAAATAAATTGAGAATATATATATATATATATATATATATATATTAATTTCAAAAAAGTAAGTTGATAAACGAGATTCAACTTGGATTTTATCTAAGTTTAGGGGCAGTTTGGTTAGAGTAAAAAGTAAAAAAAAAAAAAAGAGAAATAAAAGTGGGAGAAAATGATATATTTCACTTGTTTGATAAGAAATGAAATATGGAAGGAAATCAAAACTCATATAGTAGTGATTGGAAAGTACAAGATATATTAACATTTTAAATCTTGACTTATTTTTTAATCTTTTTTAAATAATATGGATTATCAACTATAAACCCGTAAATATAATAAAAAATTTCAACCAATCAGAATTTAACATATCTCATACTTATAGTTCTAAAAGATTAGTTTTAACTATAAAATATCATAAAGCATGAAACACAAAGCACGTATTCGTGGAATGCATCACAACATCAATATAATTAACCAAGAAAAAAAAGCATGATATATCTAACCTGGTGATATCATTTATGATGTTCATTATAACCCTTTTTTTGTAAATTTTGATGTCCTCTCATAAGCATTTAAGAAAATCATATAATATTAAAGAGAATGAATTCCATTCCATAACTTTTAGGTTTCCTCTAACTATTCGAAACATGTCATAGAATCCAACTTCTAGATTTTAAGGTAATGTCAAATATTTAGAACTATAGAAGCATGCAAATCTCTAAAAAAATCTCATTAAACATGTAAAAATATCAAATGAAGAGAACATTTTAATATTCATGCATGGTTCATTAAAAATCAAGTTTATACTCGAATTATCATTCATAAGGCAAAGCTGTCTAAAACTTGAGGACGAAGACATCATTATTCACATATTTCAATTCAAACTACATTAGAGTTTGGGTATATTTCAAGCACATAAGTCAATTTCATTAAAAATTCTAATAGTTCAATGGAGATATTATGCCTTGATCCATTAAACCCTAACTAATAATGTGTATTAATGTAGGAAAGTATGATAACTAAAAGAAAAGAATAGGAGCATGAGCATGCGAATTACTTGTCTTTACAAACTCAATTCGATTGGAGTTCCATCCTAACCCTACAAAGCTTTTGCATAAACTTTCTGAATTACTTGGTGCGATATTGGTCCAATTTCAGCTCTAGTTAGGTGTTTTAATCCCCTTCCCGACTTGATTCTTGCTCCTAACATGACACTCTTCAACCGTAGAAGTGAATTTAATGAGGTAGAAGTGTTCGAATCCCTGAAAATAAACAACAGTGGGAGAAAGGGAGAGAGAATATAAGACTAGGAATATGAGAGAACAAGAGAGATCAACCGAGAAGGAGAGATCAACTAAGTCCGAGGAGGAGAGCAAAAATATTTGGAGACACTGGGCTTAGGTACGGTTGAGATCAACACACCATGGTCAAATCCTTAAACCCAAAACTCTCTCTCTCTCTCTCTCTCGTTTTGCTTCAAGCCATTGCCGACATGGTCGATGAAAAATAAAAATAAAAATCCAATTGTATCCTTAAATGTGCAAGTCAAAATTGAAGAAAACAAACAAAAGAAGGTTTGAAGATAACGATATGGTTAATTCTGAAAGGAGGCAATGGCAATTGGTGATGAAGAGGCGACAGAATCAACTAAAGACTTGAAGGATTTGGAGAATCAAAATTAAAAGCAAACATGAAGCGATTGACGGCAATGGGATAGACGATAGCAAACGGTGAATGAGATGAAGGCTGTGTTCGGTGAATCAAAGGGTGGTGGCATGCAAAAACAGAAGACAATTTGAACTCGAGTGAATGGTGATTGAAATTAAACTCCGGCGAAATTGATGGTGGAAATGATTGGAACAATGTTGATCGAAGGAGAATCAAAGCAATCCGCAAATTCGGTGAAGATTGAACGAATGTATAGTGGCTTTAAAGATGAAGAACTACCAAGAACAAACTTGAAAATGAATCACTTTAGGGCTGGATAACAAGTGGCAGATTCGATGAAGATTTAACAAACAGATGGTGGCTTTGAAGATGAAGAATGGCAAAAAATAAACTTGAAGGCAAATTGATAGACGATTATTAATTATATATGCCTAAGAGAGGCATTATCATAATTTTGAGAAGTTTTCAAAACTACCACAACTCCCCTCCCATTATCTCTCCACATTTGGTACATCACTATGTGTAGGAGACTAACCTCTCATTCTTTCAACATGAGACTTTTACAGAGCAATGGAGGAATGACTTGTGAGAGAAAATAGAATTTTTTAGAGAGAGAATTTTATTTTGAGGGTTCGAGAAATTTTCGCGTAGGAAAATTTCTCTTGTCACAATGATCGCCGGATTGAGGGTTGGGGTGTCGTGGTATTGCGGTGGTGGTTCGATTAATATCGTGATCACCATCCCGATCGCGAGATCCAATCGAGACATACGGTCGATTTTTGGAGACTCTACACGATGAGGTATTTACCCTATACCCGATCTATCTTATTTTTTCAAAAATTATTGTGAATGCTTCCGTTGCATGTGAATCGATTAAAATAATTCTTACATTGGTATCAGAGATTTTGTTGGATTATTAAAATTAATTTTCGAAATTTATTTACGAGTATAAAAAATTTAGGGTTTAAAATTTGGGGTTCGGATCACGGATGAGTTTCGTGAATTCGAAAATATCACTGTGTTACCCATGAACCCTAGGACATGAAAATAATTTTTTCGTAATTTTCTGAATATGTTTAGATGAAAAAAATTTCGGTTGAATGTTTCGGCCGTGAATAGTGACCGACCCATTTAACCCCAGATTTGTCAAGTTTTAGGGCAAATCAATACATGAAATTTATAGATCTATAATCCTTGTTTCATACTCTTCCATTTGGTATATATATTGCATATTATTGTGACCGTAAAATGAGGTTTCAAAATTGACCGCAGAGGGCCAGAGTTTTGGATCCAAAATATGCCGAATTTAAGGCATGATTATACTAAAAATCAAGTCAAGGATACTTAGAATAATTGGAATTAGAGGTTTCATAAAAAATCCGGTAAAAATTAAGCCGAAAAATGTACTTTTCGGATACCAGGTCGAAAGACCCGGTTACAGAGACCGTCGGGCGAAGACAAAACGCTTCAACTCGCAGGCGCGTGCACTGCACGCGCGTGGGTGGAGCGTGGACTCCAGGCGGTTGAGCGCGTGACATTCACTCGCCAGAGAGGCGCGTGAACCGGTTGGGGCGTCCTGGTCGGTTACGACCCGGACACGTGTCATCCCCTACCCGCGCTGACCCGTGACCCGGAACCGGATGGGTTCGGGTTCCGACCCGCACCCCCGGGTCCGGAACCAACCGCACACGCGGGTCCGTGCGTGTAGGCTCGTGCACCGACGCGCAGAGCGCGCGTGAGGGCGCGTGCCAGATGAGCTGCGCATCTGGCACACGCCAGACGCTGTCCCCTGCTCGTGCAGGAGCATGGGGACGCGCCGCCAGCACATGGCGACACGTTGGACCATCGGCAACACGTCAAGTCGTCTGGAATTGAAATTTTTTCAATTTTTGAGAATCTCACATCCATAAAAGTGTTTTTTTGTGGGTTTTTATACATCGAATCCTAATCCAAATGGTGAGATGTTATCCCGGATTGTGGTGTATGGTGTCTATTGATTCATACGCTCGTCTTGGGGTATGTATTCGAATTATTTGAGTGTTGTTGATTCGTAGGGTGCACAAAATATGAAAATAAGCATTACAAGTCACGATTATCTCTATGACTGTTTCTAAAATTGTCACATTAGATTTTTGTAAGGGGAATAAAATTGAATGGTGATAATTATATGATTTTTCACTGGTGGATTCAATTTATCCTCGAGGGACAAGATCTAATTAAAATTCTGAGGCATGAGATGGTGGACTCCGGGGACGGTACCACACCTCAAACAGATGGGATTAGGGGATATCACGAGTATGGAAGAAGAATCATGGCCGAGTTAGTGCAATCCTCCTAAGTAGCATGCACGATAATGCGATCCCAGTCTATGAGTAATGTTCTACGGTTTTATCGATTTGGTTCACCCTATAAAGAGTATTGTGGTGCTCTTATAGATCCTAAGATGAGGATACTGACTTATAAGTGTAATAACTTATAAGAAAAAAGTTGATCATATGATGATGCAATATTTGATAAAAATGTCGAGTATGGTCGCTGAGTTGGGGAATATGACCGAGCTCATTTCAGATATATTTTCTAGTGCTAGATGCGATCCAGTTCTTTACCTGATTCATGAGAAATCATGAAAGTCTATTTCACATACGATGAAAGTATTCATACATTTACTAGTGTGAATAGGCACAGAGAGCTCGATGAGGAGTATCTAGAAGCGAGTAGGCTATACTCGGGTAATGCTTATGCGGTAGAGTCGAGCAAAGACTCCTGTGGGACTCGAGATTCAGGTAAGAAGAAAAATCCGAGAAAACCGATAATAATGCGCAGCAAGAATGAGTTGGATAAGACCAAGGTGTAGTACTACATCCGTAGTAGATTTGGTCATTTCGCTCGTAAGTGCGACGAGTGGAAATTATCTCTTCCTTCTTTATTTGGTTTGAGATGCTCATTATTTTCTCTCATTCGTGGGTTATGAACACGGGAGCAACCGACCACGTATCTCGAGATAGGAGCGCGTTTATATAGTTCCGCCTAGTGAGTCATCAAGTAAGAGGATTTACGTACAGAAATGGAGTGTTTGTCAACATCAAAGGGAGTAGCACTTGTAAGTTGGAGTTGCAAAGTTGCTAGACTCTGTATACTCTTTACGCTCCGAATGTCCAACGGAACTTGATTTCAGTTTAGGATATGCTCTTTTAATTTGGAAATTTTATAATTTCTATTTATTACGACAATTTATTAATTTGTTCTGCTTTAGTCCGTGAGGGACTATATGCACTGGAAGTGATTCCTTTCAATGGTTTTTCTTGCGATCCTCCTAGTGTGAGAGAGGATGAACCGGTTGGCAGTGAGTGGTCTATAGGGCCCATTAACCAGTCTTGCCTAAACAGCAAAATTATAAGAAAACTATTCGACATTGCAATGAGGGCTGGGACTCCATTGCAGTCGGTTCACTCCGACATCTGTGGCCTTTTGAACGTGAGAACCTGAATGGTGTTGGGTACTCTATTACGTTGATAGACAATTACTTGCGTTTCGGTTATGTCTATCTGATCTCGCGTAAATCTGAGGCATTGAGGTGCCTTAGGAGGTTATTAGCGAGATTGAGAATCAGTTAGACTTGAAAGTAGAGACTCTCAGAACCAATCGAGGGCGCGAGTATTTGTCTGAAGAGCTCCATTTCAAGAAGGGTATTACGAGAAACTGACTATTCCTTACTATTCAGTAGAGTAGAGTAGCTGCGAGAGAGAAATAAAACTTTGTTTGAAACGATGAGGTCAATGATGGTGCGAGCCAATTTACTCGTTTCCCATTGGGGAGATGCGCTATTGGCTGCAACCTACGTTCTCAATCGTTTTCTATTGAAGTTCGCAGTCAGTACTCCATATGGGTTTTGGACATGGAGATAGCCTGACCTTAGCAATTTGAGATTATGAGGTTGTGTCGCGTATGTTCACTATTTCTCGCATTTACACGGTGAGTTAGGCCTACGAGAAAATAGATGTATCTCCATGAGATATTCAGAACACTCCGAGGGGAATGTGTTCTAGGTGAGCATACGGATGACACTCTTATTGAAATTGACTCTCATGATGCCGAGTTTCTTGAAAATGATTTTCCTCTGAGAGGTGAAATCAATTGGGACTTTACCTTCTATGAGATGGATGAGCCTAGTGGTTGGCTAATCCCAGTGGCAAGATCCAAGAATCCATTACGGATCTCGATCCTAGTGGGAGCAATCCATCTAAAGGTAAAAATGTTTCCCTTCCTCTTAAGAGTAGTTGAGGACGCGTACCTAACTGTCGCTTCCCGATTGAAGGAGAGGCTCTCAGTGTGACTCTTGAGGATTACGAGAAACCTTGAACGGTCCTAGAGGCTCTTGAAGGTTCTGTGGAGGACCATTGATTATAAGCTGATGAGAATCAATGGAATCTGAGATCTAGTTGATTTGCCTGAGGGTAGTAGGGCCGTTGGGAACATGTGAGTTCTCAACATCAAGAAAATAGGCCGACGGATCGGTGTAGAGGTATAAGACTCGTCTGATAACCAGGGGTTACTCAGACTGTGGGCGAGATTACCTCGATCCGTTTACTTTTAGTGATTGTTCTGGACATAATATGGATTTGGAGTGAGTCCAGATGAACGTTGAGACTGTTCTCCTGAGTATGAGTTTTGGATAAGAAGATCTACAAAGAACGGCTATCTGGCTTTATTCTTGTAGATCTGGATGATAAGGTTTGTAGACTTCGGGAGTTGACACACGACCTTAATCATCAATCCAGACAGTGGCATTTGATATTTCATGAGGAGGTGATATCTCACGGTTTCGTGATGATTAAGGAGGATCATCACATATACCTTTTACGTTCTTTTGATTCTTTTATGATCATGTCCTTATGTGAATGACATTCTGTTGACTGGGAACAACAGAGAGTATCTGATGACCATGATGACGTGGACATTGTCAAGTTTTGATGTGAAGAACATGGGTGAGACTCAGTTTTTCCTCGAAGTTAAGATCCAGAGGGATCGCTCGAGACAGATGTTGACTATTTCACAGGAGTCCAACATCAAGGGAGTTCTCAAGCGCTTCGAGAAGATCGACTACGACCCTAAAGATACTCTTATCGCTAAAAGATTAAACCCTAATTCTTGACATATGCTTTAAAACTCAGGAAATGGCAAGAGAAATGAGTAGAATCCCTTGTACCAGTGCACTAAGTGGTCTGATGTACGCAGTGTCGCGTACACGATCAGACGTTTGCTTTGCAGTCAATATGGTAATTAGGTATCGATTGAATCCTATAGGGGTTCACTGGAGAGCAGTGAAAGGATTCCGAGATATCTCGAGAGAACTGCGGACCTCTCCTTATGTAACGGAGGAGGTGATTTGCATTTTGATGGGTATTCAGATACTGACTGGGTTGGCGATCTGAATGTATGCAAATCGATATCAGGTTTTGCTGTTTTAGAGTAGCAAGAAGCAAACCTGTATATCTCTATCTACGATAGATATTGAGCTTATGAGATGCTCAGTGGCAGTTCAGGAGAGGGTTTGGTTTCGGAGATTTCCGGATCACTTAGGGGTTGTGGCAAATAGTGGGAGGTCAGTGATGATTTATTGAGAAAATCAGGCCGCCCTTGACCACACTTGAGACCCTAAGTATCAATAAGTCTAAACACATTGATACCTAATACTATGTTATGAGAGACATCACCGAGAATGGTGAAGTGATAAATTAAGTACATTACTATACAGCGTGTTGGTCGATCCCTTCAATAAACCCATTGTGAGAAATTCCTGTATGAGATATAGGAATCATTGGGTTTGCATGTATATTGACATTTCTCACCTTATACTGATGCTTATTATGTTATATATATGACATGTGTGCATGATTGGATCACTTATTTATAGCACTATCTTATTGTCATATATTTTGTAATATCATGTGATAAATGATATGTCCGGCATGCGTGGTCGACTCTCTCACACGAGTAACCACCTCCAGCTCTGAGTGAGCGGAGATGAGACGGTTTCTAGTTGTAAGAGATTTTGAGAGTGACCCTACTAGAACATAAGTCGTCCTGATATGTGTTCAGGATGAGATCATATGCAATATAACCGGCATGGACGTACCCACATCCATGTTGCCTGTAAGTAGCCAGATTTGAGATCTCAGATATCACCGACGACTAGTGATATTGTCTCTGAGATACTCTCTCTGAGATCTTTGGGTAAAGTCTTATGTGTAGACTGAGTCCTATACCTGCACAGTATTAGAGAAATCTGACATATGCCCTTTAAGAGATGGAAGAATAATACTGTGGCACGCGTTTCATACCGCGTGTGATATGACGACCAGGGATAGTGGGAGCATTATTTGAGATACTGATATGATTTTGATCCCCGTTCCCACTATGTGAGATCCGAGATCCATTGGGTGGGATCTCTTGTACCCTTATCACTTTCGACTGTTTCTAGTAGTCTTGGCTCAGTGTTGTTATTTTAATCTATTTACCGATGGCCTGGAAGATAAATTGAGATCTGGGGGACAGGTCTAGGAAAGCAGCTGAATTGAGACTAATAGATTCGAGTTTGAGAAAAGGAAGACCAATTGACATTACATCATTGTGTTGCATTCACCGGCATGCCTATTATGCTTATCCATGTTGGGATGTAAGTATAATATTGGATACACAGTCGAGCGTTTATTGGGGATTACTTTCGATGAGGAAAGTAGCTCGATGGATGTAATTAGTCTTGGATCTGGGGTGCAACGAATTCTTTTGATACTAACGATGGCTTCTCGATTATCCTAACAGGTGTATCGAGAGATCTTTGCTTGTAGGTGTACTCGCAGGTCGCACGACGTCCAATCCTGTATGAAAGTCCAGCAGGGTGATGTGATCGCATGAGTTGTGATCTTGTGATGAATATTAAATACTCTCATGTGTAAGTGGGAAATATTAATTATATATGCCCAAGAGGGGCATTATGGTAATTTTGAGGAGTTCCCAAAACTACCACAACTCCCTCCCATTCTTCTCTCCACCTTTGGTGCATCACTATGTGTAAGAGACTAACCTCTCATTTTTTGAGTATGAGACTTTTACAGAGCAATGGGGGAATGGCTTGTGAGAGAAAATAGAATTCTCTAGAGAGAAAATTTTATTTTGAGGGTTCGAGAAATTTTCGCGTAGGAAAATTTCTCTCGTCACAATAATCGTCGGATTGAGGGTTGGGGCGTCGTGGTATTGCGGTGGTGATTCGATTAACATCGTGATCACCATCCCGATTGCGAGATCCGATCGAGGGACGTACGGTCGATTTTTGGAGACTCTGCATGACGAGATATTTACCTTATATCCGATCTATCTTATTTTTTTAAAAATTATTGTGAATGCTTCGATCGTATATGAATTGATTAAAATAATTCCTACAACGATTAATAGCAAAATTGAACATGGCTATGACTTAAAGGCGAAAAAGACGAAGGGGCTGAATTAAAGAACTCAAAAGCTATTTACTATCGATTCATCACCTGGATTTGACTTAGCCCCCGATTCGATTATCTTCCCAGCCATTATCATCGAATTTCATCAGGAACCAACATCGCCATTAGAGCTTTCATTCAATCATCTTCATTGATTTGATCATTTTCTCTCCCCAGTGAGAAAAAGATTTAGCCGTGAGTGTTGCTCATGGCCAAGGGTCTATCTCCGCCCACCAAAGATGGAGAGACGGCACGCTGGTGCAGGGAATGGTTCCCCACCGCTAAGGTGTCAAGGGCCGCAGACTACACCACGACAACCATGGCTATTGTGGTGAGACAGAGAGAGAGTTTTTCCTTACTATAGCCCTAGGTTGATGTGGCAGGTGTCATGTTCACATTTTCTATCCAGGTGTGATGCGACGTTAGCAATTCGTTAATGTGGCAAAAGTGAATGTCCAAGACATTGATGTGGCATGTGACACCGAATCATCAACAACTATTATTCCATGTTGGACACCATGTCAAGGCAGCTCAGCTTTGACATTATTAGCGGAGAGATCAATTTGTTACACTCTTAGAAATCCGAGTACTTAACCATTGTGTTTAAAATTCAAAAACCTAATTGTATGCTAATCCCATAGTTGAAGTTGAAATAAATTTAAATATAAAAGGTGGATAAATATATAGAGTTTAATTACTCTAATACCAAGTTAAAAGTATATATATAAAAATATTATGAATATGAAAGATTGATAATCATGATTTTGATACTATGTTAGAGAATATTGAAAATAATATAAAAATATGAAACCTAATACTTCATTACATTATTGAATTATTATAATAAATTAGATTTATATAAAAAATTTATTATCATAAATATATAAAGAGTTATTACAAATATAAAAAATATAAAAATAAGAAAATATCAAATATGTATTAAAATCAAATCAATAATTGATTTGATTTTGATATATAATATATTTTCTAACATTCTTCTTCAAACTTAATGTGGTATAGTGAAAACCTTTTGAATTTTTTTTTTTTTTATAAAATATATGTGTTTGTTAAAGAACAATTGTTTTAGAAAGACGTAGGGGTTTTCTGATAGTGCGTATGGGTGCATAATGAAGGTAATTTTTTTTTTAGAAACTGACTCAGGGTCTTCTGGAGTCGCATGTAGGTGCATACCAAAAGGCAGTTTTTAAAAAACAGACTATGGTTTTCTGAGGGCACATATGGATATATAGTGAAGTGAAAATAAATTTGAATATAAAAAATGTATGAATACATAGAATTTAAGTACTTTAATATCAAGTTAAAAATATAAAAAATTAATATGAATATGAAAGATAAATATACCATGTTAAAAAATAATGGAAGTAATATGAAAATATAAAACCTAAAACTGTTTTTAAATTATTATAGTAAATTAATTTTATAAAGAAAATTGATTTTTACATATTTCAAAATAATTATTATAAATATAAAAATAAAATATAAAATAGATATCAAAATAAAATTATTAATTTGATTTTAATATATAATATATTTTGAAAAAAATGATTTTTTTTATTAATTTTCTCTTTTCAAATTTAATTGAGAAGGTCTGTTTTTCTTTTTTCTTTTTTTTTTTCTGATATTTTAATTTTGATTTTTTATCTAATATTTAAAATATTATTTTGATTAATTTAGGGGTCCATTCTTCTCCCAAGATTAAATATGACTTGACTGACGGGTGCGGACCTGGACTAGAAATATGGTCACCCACGTTGGAAATGGGAAAGGTAAAGTAAAGTGACAATGATGCCTTTGTAATACGAACGAAGACCATCAGAGTGATTTTTTTTTTTTTTTTTTTAATTTACTGGACGCCCTTTTTGCTCTCTTTTTTTTTTGGGGTTATGTTGACCTTTGTTTACATCGGCTTCAGATCCTCTCCCTGTCTCTCTGTCTCTCTCTCCCTTTATCTGTTAGAAACTATCAGATCTTTTCGGATCCTAATCATTCACTCCATTTTCTATTTCATTACACAATAGGTCTTTCTTCTTTCTTCCAAAAATTCGCCATCAAATTCCTAGCTTTCTTCAATTTGAAGCTTCAAAATCAAAACCAGTCATTTTCAAAGCTTTCAATTTTGACTTCTGATTACTACAAAAAAGGTGTAGAGAGAGAGAGAGAGAGAGAGAGAGAGATGGGATCATTCAGAGGTCACGTTATACCAGGAACTCTGTTTCTGGTCGTCGGATTATGGCACGCATGGAGCGCATTAGTCCGATACAAATCAAACCCTAAATCATTTAGGGTTAGGGTTTGGAGCCCTGTTCCTGGTTTCAACGGAAAGCTCAAGTACTTGGAGCTCTATGTAATCGCAATCGGAGGTTTCTTTGACTTATGCATAGAGCTTCTATATGCGACTCATCTCAAGTTCTTCGTTAAAGGTGTTCTAAATCCGTCCCATTTCAACAATTTCGAGCACTCCGGAATGCTTCTCATGTTCTTCATCTTCGGCCTTGTCGCACTCCTTTCTGAGAAAACCAAGTCAGTGATTCCTTTTCTTTCTTTCTTTGTGCATCCCGGCATTAAAAGTTAGAAATTTGTTCAACATTATTTTTTGGGACTACTCCTTTACATAGTCATTATTCTTTCTTTCTTTCTTTGTGAATCTTGACAAAAAGAGGAAATTATTCACTATTTTTGTATTACTTCTTTTCACAGTCATTATTGCTGTTGTTGTGATCTTGGTCTTTTTTTTTTCTTCTTTATATTGAGAAAGTGGAGAAAATTTACTAGGGTAAAAGTTGAATTTAACTTTCAGTTTTGGGGTTTCTAGGTTTTCAATGACTTCTGATGAATTTTCGTGAGTTTGAGTGTCAAATAATTACTATTGGACATTTTTTGGCACCCACTTTTTAAAAGTAAATGATTACTAAACAATGACACTCCTGAAAAGATTGAGCTTTTTCCTTACTTTCTTTTGGGCATTGTCGGGTCATTGCATTTGCTTGATCTTAACTTTATGTTTTCAGTGGTCTTATGCTTTGTTTAGTCAAAAGAAAGAGATAAAGGTGATACCATTCCATGTTCCTACACGTCTTTGCAATTTGCAGTCGCAGCAACTTTAAGGTGGTGCCCCCTGGAATGCACTGCACAACCTATTTTCTTTTGTTTTTGTCAATGGTGGACCCTTATTTAGGGAAATGCCAACAAAAATTCTCCCAAGTGTAAAAAATTCCACCCATGTTTTCATGTGGTAAGGGGAAAAGAAAAGAAAAAAGAGAGAGAACTTGGATCTATATTGGAATCTGAGAGTAATAGTTCAGTAGTTCTTAGCTGGCCTTCTATTGGTATGGCATGAAATTTTGGGCACGGTGATGTATATGATCATGGGCTAGGTTTGAGATAACAAAGATCATAGAACTTTGCAGTTGTCCCTTTTAAAATTTGCAGGATCCCTAAAGAGTGGAGTTATTTGACAATTCTAAATGGAGTACAAAGCAAAAATATAGAGAACCCCTTATCGTATGCTACAAGCTTGGCTTGGGAATCAAAAGAAACATGAAAATTGAAGAAATAATTTGTGGCCTAGGCTCACCTAAATGGTGTATCCTGTTTCAGTGAAAGCAGAATCTTAAGTTTGAAGAAGAGTAAGAAAATTCTTATGCTTTTTTCATTAATTAATGTTTAAAATAGACCAACTAATAAAAGCAAAAAAGAAAGAAAAAAAATTACATTTTGGCCCCCGTGGCTTGCTTAAAAATCATTTTGCATTCTGTGGTTGAAAATTTGTCAAAAGTGCTTCATAGGGTTGTCGATGTTATCCTTTACTTCTCTCTTTTGTCATCAAAGGTCATGTCTATGGGCCAAGGTGATTATTGAGATAATGTGGGAAGCAGTCGATAAATTCTTAAACTAGAGGGGGTGATTAAATTTTAATCAATCATGTGCATCGTATGTGACTTCTGTTGGCAGCTGAAAATTGGAACCCGGGGGGAGGGTGATTTTTCCCCTTTTAAAAAGATGACCAAGAAGACCTCTGCAACTGAAGTACTTTTAGCTTATATTTATTTAGAATAACTTCTCTGAGTTTTAATTGTCATGGCTCTTGAATATGCATAGAGTGACTATGTGTTTGTAAGCCTTTTTATGGCAATGTTAATAGTGTTCCATTTATGGTGGATCACTGCCAAGGCATAGGTTCCCCAAAAAGTAAAATAAATAAATTGGTGAATAACATGACAGGTGCTTGATACGGACATTTTAAGGCATTTTCACTTCTATTTAGGGATTGTGGACGTCTTGCTTTCCCTATTGATTCTTGGAATTGTGATTCAAGTGGTTTTATCCAGTACTCTTTTTTGGCACTAATTTCATGGTGATTTAAAAATGTTGCACTTTCTCAATGCTTCTTAGGACTTCAACAATATAGATGATCCTTTATATCTTTAAGTTTAGCCAGTATCATTTACTTGCTCTGTTTTGAGGATCTCTTAAATTGTTAGATCATGACTCCTTATCAAAATCTTTATCCTGCCTTCTTTTTTCTTTGGGCACATAGGAAAGATGGAGACCACCACACAATATCAAGCTTTTCTTTGCTGTAATTGTAGCTCATTACTTTTCCTATGACTTGCGTCTTTGCAGTCTTCTCCCGTTGACACATGGAGCTCTTTGCCTGATTGCTGCAACAGCATTCTGTGCAGAGTATCTCCTATTTTACTTCCACTCAACAACACATACGGGCCTTGAGGGATACTACCATCTCATTCTTGTTATCCTAATTGGCCTCTGCATTTTGCTGTGTGTCGCTGGTGCTCTTGCCCCCGATAGCTTCCCATGTGACTTATGTTGTGGCATTGCCATCGCCCTCCAAGGCCTCTGGTTCTATCAGACTGCTTTCTCTCTTTATGGCCCAATGATGCCAAATGGTTGCCGGCTCAAGGAAAGTGAGATATCATGTCATTTGAGAGAGAATCAGGTCCGAGGTGAGCTGCTTGCCAATGTCCAGTTATTTGGACTCATTTTCGGCGTTTTAGTTCTTGTTGTTGGGTCTTATGGCTTTATCGCCTCAAGGGGTGGGAGCTCTGAAGCCGCGAGGTACACTCTTACTGATGAAGAACCAGACAGAGATTAAAGGGGTTAATTCCACTTTTCCCATTTCGGCATTTGGCCTTATGTGTGGTCTAGATTACTAGACTAGATAAAGGTTGGCAATGATCGGATATTTGTATAATGCAACAATAATATGTGGTCTGCCGTCTAGATTTTTTGGAAGTATCTAATGCAGAGGGTTCCTTCCTTTACTCTTATTTATTTATTTTTTCTTTTCTCTCTCAAATATTTCCAATTGAATAGCAATTATTTTTTTTAGGGCAAACTCGCGACCATACTCTATTAAAGTGTGGATTTTTTTTTTCTTTTTTATAATTAATGTCGTTAATATCCTTTTCCAACTAATTGTTATAGGTAAATTCAAAACGAAAACTAATAGACTATGTAATGCATGTCCTTTACTAGTCCAATTATGGAATTTTTTTTAAAGAAAATATCAACATTTGGTAAATACATTCGATCTGATTAAATTTGATTCGAATTGAATTGAGTTTAATGGATAAATACGTTCATTTTTGTTGTACCCTGTATTTAAGTTTTTGAGTTCTTGTTCTTGGGTTTAATTCTTCTAATGTATTTGTGTTGAGGTCTTGTTATATATTTATTTTGTATATTTCTTTTGATTGTTCTTGAGTTTAGGTTTTTTATTGTTTTTGGAACATTTTGGATTGCACAGTTTTTTTTCAAGAATTCCTGTCCCAATATCAGATAAAAAAATAGAGTTGTGATAAACTGACAGTGTGAAATCTTGTTAAAGTAAAATAGAGATAAATAAAAATTATTTTACTTTTACGATTAATTTTGATATTATTGTTTTTGGTATTATTGTGTTTTGATATTTTTTGTTATTTTCTTTAATTAAAATTTTGATAAAATTTAGTTTATTATTCTTGTTAGTCGGTATAAAAATCTCCTGTCAAAATATAAAAATGAGAGACGATGAATATACGATTTGCCTAAATACTTGAAATATAGGATTCTTAACTGACAAATTAGGGGAGATAGGGGAAGTAATGAATAGAAAAAAATTAAAATTTTGTGTCTACAAAAAACTAAGTAGACAAGAGAGAAGGGTAGGATAATAGAAGCTTATAAGTATAAATTTTGGTACACAAATAGGGATAGAATTAGAAATGGTGTATAAATAATTATTCATAAAGACCTACGTGAGAATATAGTGGAGATAAAAAAAAAGGAAATAGAATTTTGTTTGTCAAGATAGTGAATGGAAAAAATATAATTAACATAGTCAATATATATGCACTCCAAATATATATAGATGCAATTAATAAAAAATAATTTTAGAAAAATTTAAATAAATTTATACAAATCATACCTAATATAGAGAAATTATTTATTAGAAGAAATCTTAATGGATATATAGGAGAGAATAATGAAAGATTTGAAACTGTACATGAAAACTTTGGTTTTGATAGTAGGAATGAGGCGGGAGACATTATTTTAGAGTTTGCTACAACATTTGATTTGATACTCATCAACACTTTTTTCAAGAAAAGAACGTCACACATAGTTACATATAGAAGTGGGTTGAATATTAGTCAAATAGATTTTTTTTATTAAGGGGAGCGACAAAATGACTTATAAAGATTATAAAGTTATATCAGGAGAGAGTGTAAGAACTCAGTATAAACTTTTAGTTGTAGATATGCGTATACCTAAAAGACAAAAAGAATATCGTCCGTTGGTATAGTTAAGAATTAAGTGGTGAAAACTAAAAAAATAATAACAATTTTTAAAGAAAAATTAATACGAGAATCAATTTGGTCGAATAATAATGATTCAGAAAATATGTGAATGAAAATATCGAATAACATAAAAAATATAGGTATGGAGGTTCTTGACGTATTTAGAAGGTGAGCTCTAATAGGTAAGGAGTCGTGGTGGTAGAATGAGAAAATCTAAACTACTATATGAATCAAAAGGAAGTGTAAATAAATCTTAAGAATATGAGAAATAACGAAATATTTGAAATATATAAAAATACAAACAAAAAAGTGAAAAAATTATCTAAAAATCAAAAAATAAAGTGTATAATAAATTATATAAGATGTTAGAAAGCAAAATTAGAGAGAAAGAGATTTACATAATCGCTAAATTAAGAGAGAAAAATGGAAAAGATTTAAATAGTATTAGGTATATCAAAAGTGAAACTAATAATATACTTGTGAGGAATGAGAATATAAGAAAACGTTAGATTAATTATTTTGATAATTTTTTCAATGTGAGAGTACAAAATATATCGACAATATCACGATACCTGTAAAAGAAATCAATAGAGATTTCAAACATAAAATTAGTTTTCATAAAATAAAGAAAACCCTAAAGAGAATGAAAAATAATAAAATAATAAAATCCGATGACATCCCTATTGAGATATGAAAATGCTGGGAAAGGTCGGAATAGCAATATTAACGGATTTTTTTAACAAAATTTGGCAAACCAAGAAAATATCTAAAGTATTGAGGGAGAGTATACTTGTACCATTATATAAGAATAAATGAGATATACAATACTCCTCTAATTATAGGAGAATTAAACTTATGAATCATACTATGAAGTTGTGGAAAAGAGTGATCGAGTATAAACTGAAATTAGAGATAGGTGTGTCTTTTTATGCCAAGAAAATCCTCTACCGAAACAATCCACTTACTAAAACATTTAACGGAGACATTTAGGATATAGAAGAGAAATATGCATATGGTATTTATTGAGTTAAAAAAAGCGAATGATAGGATTTCAATAGACATATTGTGGTAGACGTTGATGAAAAAGGGGATTTCCATCAGTTACATCAATCTTATTAAAGATATGTATGATGGAATTGTCACCAATATAAGAACTTATGGGGATAAGTGATAACTTTCCAATAAACATTGAACTCCACCAGAGATCGATATTAAGTCCAATTCTATTTGTAATAGTAATAAATAAAGTCACAAATAATATTTAAGATAAAATACTACGGTGTATACTCTTTGCAGATAATATAGTGTTGATAGATAAAATTAAAGAGGGTATTAGTACTAAATTGGAGTTATGGAGGGACACACTAGAGTTCAGAGGATTCACATTTAGCCGATCTAAAATAGAATACATGAAATGCATATTTAGTGAAAATTATCGGAACGATGAAGAAACGATTAAATTAGAAAAATATTAGATACTAAAAAGTGAACGTTTTAAATATCTTGACTCTATTATCTAAAATGACAACAATATAAATGGAGATGTAAACCATAAGATTCAAGCGGGTTGGATGAAATAAAGAAAGGTATTTGGAGTTTTTTGCTATCGCAAGATGCCTTCATCTAAAATGGAAGTTTTATAGAATGATAGTAAGATCTGTATTACTGTATGACGATGAGTGTTGGGTCATTAAATAAAAACAAGAGCAGAAGATAACTGTAATGAAATGAGAATGTTAAAGTGGATGTATGGTAAAACTAGAAAAAATAAGATTAGAAATGAAAAGATATACATAAAATTGGGAATGATCTTAATTGTGGATAAGATGTGAAAGTATGGCTTAACATGGTTTGGATATATGCAATGAAGACCCGAAAATGCATCAGTTAGGAGAATCGAGAGATTAAACATAAGAGATTTAGTGAAATAACGAGGTAGACTGTTAAAAATCTAGATACAGTATATTTGTAAAGATATGATAACTAAGAGATTAATTGTAAAGATAATTTCAGACAAAAATAAATGTTATAGGAGAATTAGAGCGAATTAAATCATCACTTTTCGTATTATAAATATATTTGGACAGTTATTTTTGCTATCTTATATTTGTCTCTCAAACGATTAATTTTAAATTTTAAAATTAACACTCAAATTGTTATTATATTTATTTTTTCTATTTGAATTTAAAATGTTATTTAAGAAAAGGTGATCGAAACACATGACTTATTATTTTGAGCTCTTTTCATATTTGAATATTTTTATTTTATTGGATTCAATTCATCAAAGTTCTTTTAAAACTCTGATATTAATATATTAATTTTTTAGTATTTTAACATTACCCAATAATTTAGATGGATTCCTCATCCAAATTGATCAACTACATGAATTTGAGAATTAATATGATCCTAATTACTAAATAAGCTTACTTGAGAACGAAATTATTTTTTCAAAAAAAAAAAAAAAATCTAACTACCATTATCTTCAGGTATTTAATATTTTTAAACTGTGATAAAAAAAAATAAATATTCAGATATTTTAATGTCTAACAAATGACCATCAACAAATCTAGTCCCCACCTTCATTTATTTAAATTCTTTACATCTCACTCAATCCCTCGAACAAACCCAAAAAATCACAGCAAAACCTCTTTTTTCTTTTTTTCTTTTTTTACTATTTTAAATTTTTTCTAACCAAAAAAAGTCGCAAAACCCAATGACTATTAAAGTAAGGTGCCCGAGTGGGTCTTTCTTGATTTTCTTGATTTTTGAAATGGGTTTTTCTTTATTTTTGAATTTTTTTCCCCCTCCTCCCATTTCCGGTCCAATCAGAATTCAAGGTCCGTGGAGGAACGGCTAGAAAAATGGCATTTCTGCAAATATATTCAAACAGCAGACCCATTTCTTCTGTCCCTTCTCATATCAATCAGATGACTGGCGTGCGTGGAAGAGATCATCATTCATGTGTTGAAGAGATAGTGATCGACGAAAAGGGGAGCGTGATGGATGTGATCTCGCGATCACGCTCCGTTTTCGGCTGACGATTATAGACTGCGGAGGACTTCCTAGTTCAGTCTTCTCCTTGGTTTCGCCATTACTGTCTTCGAGAGTGCTTACCTTCGACGATCTCCGAAATGGTGATCCTGTCCTCCCCAACCTCGATTCTGTCTTCTTCTTCAATGACGACGTCTTCGTCGCCACAAACGTAATTCAATTCATCAGATTTGTTAATACCTTTCTTTGAATTCAAATTTGATTTTCTCTCTTACGTTTGTATCTGTTTTGTTCTTTTTTGCAGAGGAAGAAGAAGAAGAAGAAGAAGAGAGACAAATCGAGAATTGGTTTGTTCCTTTTACTTTAGGAGCCTTTCTTATGTAATTTCTCTCTTTCTCTCTGCAATGGATTCTCCGTTTTGTTTTAAAACTCTATTTTTAAAGATTTTTAAAGATTAAAATTATTTCAAAAAGAAAAATAGCCGTTTAAAATTCAAATTTGTTACTAATTCTTTACATAGAAAAATAAAAACAAAAATTTAATAAATTTTAGATTTGCAACCGGCCGTTAAACTTCAAATTTGTTACTAATTCTTTACATAAGAAAATAGAAACAAAAAATTTAATTAATTTCAGATTTGCAACCACCAAATTACTTCTTACATCTGATTGGTCGTTCATACAACAAGAGTGCAGTAGAGTAGAGGGTAACAGAGAATCACAATGTGGAGTAGAGGAAGATTACTTGGAAAAGGTTCCTTCGGGGTTGTTTCAATGGCAATCTCCGACCCAAATCACCGTTTCCGATGCTGTTTTCATCACCATCTTCCTCACGTAATGGCCGCAAAGTCTGCTGATATCACACGCTCTCACTCCCTGGAGAAGGAGATGAAGTTTTTGACTCTTTTCAAGGACAGCCCTCATGTCCTGGGCTTTTACGGAGCCGACATTACCCGTGAGAATGGAGAGATCTTTTTCAATCTTCTGTTGGAATATGCATCTGGAGGGAGTTTGGCTGATTTGATTAAGAGAGGAGGAGGAGCAGGATTGCCAGAAGTCAAGGTGAGATCATTCACCAAGTCAATTCTGATGGGTCTCTCTCACATTCACGGATTGGGTTATGTTCACTGTGATATTAAGCCTCACAACATACTCCTCACCACAGATTCCATGCAAGAAGAAGTTGTGAAGCTTGCAGACTTTGGTTTGACGAAAAAGGCTGGAACTGATTATAAGGTTGAGAAATCTGGATCAGGGCTGAGAGGGACCCCACTTTATATAGCTCCAGAATCAATACTGAAGAGAGAGTATGAGCCACACTCTGATATTTGGTCACTTGGGTGTACTATACTTGAGATGATCACCGGTAAACCAGCCTGGAAGATGGCCGAGAACACTGAGACATGTGCTTTGGTATTCAAGATTGGTTTTACACAAGAATTGCCAGAAATACCGAGTAGGGTGTCCCGAGAAGCAGCGGATTTTGTGAGGAAGTGCTTGCTGAGAGATCCCAAGCAGAGGTGGACGGCAGAGATGCTATTGCAGCATCCTTTTGTCACTGAGAAAGTGAGATGGGAAAGGGAATTGGAGTAGCATTGATTTTGAGATCAGGCCAATTGGTACAATGTTGTTACAACAAACTGAATTTCCATTGGGTTTTTAGCCTTCGAATTTTGCAGCAATGTGGATAGGAGAGAGTGTAGGAAAATTGAAAACAAAATTTGAAATGTAAATTGAATACAACTAATTTTTAAGGCTATTATTAGTTAAATTCAACTCTCACTGTGACAATTGCATTGCTCCAATCTGGTACAAAGTCTTTGTCCATTAAGAGCATTCCCTTTGTAATCCCTTTTATTCCAAGCACATGGTTTTCTTTTAATCCAACAACATCGTCTCCCTGACCAGATTTTGACCAATACTAGGAGAACCACAGTTCCCTTAGGCGCCAAGCCACTGAAACCTAAATCTTAAAGATAAAATAAGAAACATCAGCTTCAAGCTTCATTTGCTTCCTTTTACCCTCTGGAAATAAAAAATACTCTAAACCCACCAAAGAAAACGTCTCTATAGTTCTGGAGTGGGCAGCTATTGTCTGGGGATGATGCCAGGAGACCGAGATAAATCCCAAGATTGGGGGAGGCAAATCAATTTCAAGCCAATAAATGACCCAAAAACAGAAGAATAAAAATATAACTTTGAAAAGTAGCATTCATCACTGGTTGATAATGAGAGAAATGGAAAATAACACAAAGTGAGAGATAGCATACAGTATCAAAAAATAATGCATTTATGTGAAGCAAATTATAGTATTCCAAGTAATATACTCAAGGATATTGAGACGTGTTGTGAATCGACAACTTCTAAAATTGAGAGCGACAAACATAGGCTTACATTACATGTGACACACCCACTTGAGAATTGTCTTCACACCTTCACTAAAGTAGATTTGGTCATTTAAAGTTCTATCAACTTTTTTCTTTTTTTAATTTGGGGCAGGTAATTACAGTGCCCCTAAAGGCAATTATAAAACACCAAAATCTCCCATTGAGCGTGCCTCAAAACCATCCCCAGAAACTGTTTTAAGGACGAGAATAGGCTAAATCTAAACTTAGATCTAGTAGCCCTCTATCTCTTGTTTTGTAGTTAACCAAGCTTGATTAGGGCTTCTTGATCGGGTCCACATAATTAGGGTGGACTATTTGAATCATTAAAACATATTGAAAAATGTCGAAGACCATCCGAACCAAATCCAATGTGCCCTTTGGAATGCCCTAATCCGTGGTTCAAAACAAATAACAAATTGAGGTTTTAAGTGTTTGGATTTTATATATATATTTTTTTTTGGTCAAGAGGTCGAAAACAAAGAGAGCAAGGCCCATTCCTGAGGGATACACGAGGAAGACTTCCTGTTCTGCCTAAGGATCATAATACCATCCGCATCCTGCTTAAGAAAGGTAAGCAGGGCTGGAGGGGGTTGAAGAAACTCTACAAATCTCTGAGAGAGCGAATGACCAAGAGCAGCCATGAAATCTGCGCAACGATTGCCTTCTCTGAAAGTATGATGGACAACAGCAATATTCAGTGTCTGGATTTTTGGTTACAGAGGAAGAAGTAGATTAGAAAGAGAGAGAGAGAGAGAGGGGAATGGATGATGCTCAGAGGAGACCAAAGGTGTCTAAGAAATAAAGGGAGAACGACGTAAATGGGAATTAGGACAAGTTGTTGGTCTCAAGTCGCTTAACCTAGCGGAGGGATATCTATCTTTAATTTAAAAAAAAAAAAAAAATGGTCTAAGTCTAAGGGAAATGATTATTTCCATTTAAACCCCGTTTAGTAGAGTTTTTATTTTTTTGCTTCTCTTCTTATTTTAAGGAAAAAATTCACCAAACATGATTTTTTAGAAGCTCTTAAAAAGAAAAAAGTTTTTTTTATGAATAAAAATTTAAAAAGTAGCTTTTAAGCAAAAACTCCTTAGGAGTTTTTGCTTCACCTTATTTTTAAAATCTAATTTTTTATTTTTTTTTATTCCGTTTATACCATTATTTAAGAAATATAAAATTTCAGATATATCCATATTATAAATTTATTTACCCTCATATCCTCTCTTTTTTTTTTAATTTTTAATTTTTATTTTTAATTTTTAATTTTTTACTTTTAATTTTATTTAAAAACTATAAAATAAGTTTATTTTTAAAATAAATTTACCAAACAACTTTTAATTTAATTTTAAAAGTTATTAATTTTTATTTCTTCTTATAAGAAAAAGAGAATCCCAAAAAACACCCTACCAAACGAACACTTAATTTGATTATTCAGTTATAATCAAATACTGATCACCCTAATAATCACCCAACCCCCCAAAAGTAATAAAGGATTAAAAAAATGAATTAAAGAAAATAAGATAAAAAATATTAAAAAAGTGAATAAAAGGATTTTACATTTAAGGAAAACTGAAATGCATTTTGTATCCTGAATTAGGATATTGAGGTTTAGTTCAACTACGACAGTTGCTCGAGTAAACATCAGTTCTTCGACCCCATACTCGATTAACTTCTAAATCCTGAATTATGGATGCTTGAAAGAATCTCTCCCTTTTGTCAATTTTTCTCAATCTTTACAGATGTGATTTTTTTTTCCCTCAGCAATTATCAATTAAGGCAAAATATTTTTAACATATTCGTCTCCTTGCCCCTGGCCATGAAATTTTCAGGTATTAAACAGCCAAAAATTCAAATACCAGGCGAACCACAGTTTCCTTGGGCGCCAAGCTACTGCGACCAAAATTCTAATGATAGAATAAGAAACACCTACTTAAAGCCTTATTTGCTTTCCCTCACACCCTGGAAGCCAAAGATACTATAGCAACCAACAAATACCACTCTATAGCCAATCCCTAGGGATTGGTACCAGAGAGGGATAAAAAATCTCGCCTTCTCCAAAGTTGGGGGAGGCAAATCAATCCCCCCCCCCCACCAGCATTTCTTGTCAAACAGTTAAAATTGAATAAAGGAAAACAAAGGGCGAATGTAAAATTGTCTATATATTACAGCAAGCAGCACCATGAGTGCAATTTTTAATTACTTAAAAACAACAGGTTTCATTCTCTTTGTTCTACATTCACCCGGCCTTTTAAGAATCTGAATCTTACATATACGATCATGTTGACCCCAAAATTAATAAGGGACGATGATGGATTCTATCAGTTCCTGGAGGGGAGCCAGCTCCTTCTTGTCAATCAGCCCGAATTCCTGTAGACAAGAGACGTCGCAAACCAATTTAAAATCTCTCTTAACATCATTGAATCTTAGGATGCATAATGCCTTAGTCAAATTCATTGGATATTCTACAATAATTGATAAAATTATGCAAGATATTTGCACAAATAAAGCAACCGGAAACTAGTCTAATTGACACCAAACCCTACAATGGACCCCTTAGCATACCTTTCTCCAATTTAAATATCATGCCTTCAATTGCAAAATAATACAAACCAGAATTTTGTGCAAAAGAAATAAGTAAATTAACTTATTCTATGCAAGTCCTAGCCTGAGTTGTCTAGCACACCCCATTGTAACTGACAAATAAGTACCATAAATGTATATAGCTATATTCTCATGCTTGCAAGAACAGAAACTTTAAGATCAAAGAATTTTGAATAAAGTTTCACTTACCACTAATAAAGGAAATGAAACAAAGTCAGAGATAAAAGGGAGTATTAAAAAATAATGTATTCATGTGAACCAAGTAAAAATCTGCCAAGCAATATATTCAAGAAACTGAGGTACGTGGTGGACTAACAAGTCCAGGTACACTGATTCCTAGTTGATTGTCACACCATAAGTTCAAAATTCAGATGAAATTCTGTTTTGTGAGATAGAGAGAACTTACACAAGTGAACAGTATGAAATGCTTGAAACAAGTGTTCAGATGAGCTTCCTCCTTCAAACTCACAATCCTCTGAAAGTGGGAGTGATATATATGGGCATACACACGAAACAGCCTCTTGAAAATTGTCTTCACAACTTCCCTAAAGTTGGAAGGAAATGGTGCCCCTACAAAATAAACAAGCAGAGCAAGTGAGAAATCTAATATGTTACAAGAGTTGTGACTTTTCATCTCCAGTTACCAGGATAAACACAATCCTAGGTGGCTTAAAATGAGAGAATAAACTTTTTCATCAATCACCTATATGGGACAAACCACTTCCAACTAGAGAAAACTATATTTTAAGCAAGAAAAAAGACAAGTTATTCTCTAATCTGATGCCCAACTCGGTTGCAGACAGATAGAACTATACAAATCTTTAGTCTTACTACACCTTTTTCCATCGACACAAGTCCAGCAGCAAGCTCAAAAATGGCCACAATTTTCTACTGCTAATTGTGGAATAACCAAGTTGAGTTCATATCATGCAGAAGCCAAGTTAAGGACGATAAAATTATGAGTGAAGCTAGTTTTCTAAGGAAAATATGGTTGCAACTTTTATCCTGTTTCTCGATAAAATTATGAGGGAAGCTAGTTTTGTAAGGAACATAGGGTCCCATCCTTTATCCTGTTTCTATACTACCTCTTGCTTGCTTTGCTTCATCCCCCCCCCCCCCGGGGTAACATCAAGGTAGATATGCACCCACCCCCCCACCCTGACATAACCCCCCACCCTGATATAACAGTAATACTAAATATTATTGTTATTATTGAGAACCACAACCACAACAACAACAAGAAAGCAAAGATGAACAATAAACAGAGCAGTAAAAAACAAACTGAGATGTGTGGCAACAAATATTACCAAGTTTTTGAGGAAATATCGACTCATCATCAAGCTGAGCCTCGATCCAGTCCATCAAGTACTCAACATACTTTGGAGCAGAAACTTCAATAGGTTTCTTAATTTGTACACCATCTGCCCATCTGTACTCATACCTGTAAGTAAGTCACAGATCCATCCCTTAGCAAATAATGGCTATATTTTAACAAAGCCATTAGGAACATATCAAATGGGATCATATACTCATTTAGACATATCCAAAAATAATGCAATTATGGAGCATTTGCATCCAGAAGACAACAGATAACGGATATGATGGGCATAGTCCCAAAGCAGCTCATTCATACAAAGGACATGAAATCACATATTTCAGCTTCAGATAGAACAGTAACACAAATCTCTGTCCAGGCTCAACCCTAGTTGAGACTTAATCTCGCTCAAACAAAGTCCAGTAATTTCTATCATTAAAAAAAATAACAATAATAAAAAAAAATCACTTAATTTGCCTTAAAGGTATTCTACTTGTCAAAATAAATTATTTTTATCGGTTTTTACATATTGTAAGTCTCAAGATAAATCTTCTTAATTTTTGCTCAAGGTTACTATTAGAATAACTGACACAGGAAACTGTTGCTCACTAACAATTTGGATGTCAAATCCATCAAACTTAATTGGGCAATACCTAATATGAAATTACAAGGACATGGTTTCTACTCCTCCAGGCTCACAATCCACTTCAACATAACCCTCTTGAAGCCTTTTGTGTCCTTTATACAAGTGTCAAATGCGGTTTCATGTCAAAAACTCAAGAAATCATTCTCCACTCCTTATTACATTTTAGTATCTCAAATGAGTTTTGAACAATGCCATTCCAAGTTACTATAGTTTTTTATTGCAATAATTGCTGTTTGAGGGTACAAAGAATTGAACCTTGGCCGTAAGGTTTCCACCAAAGCATTTCTTCCACTAGACCAAGGTTTCTACTACCAAGTAACCATACATTTAGGATTTTGTTTAATCCTATTCTGTTTCTATGTTTAAAATTCCAAGTAGGAGATGGTTACTCTTTTCATTTTTGGGGAAAATGCTTGGATTGCCTACACTTATTGCTCTTTCCTTTACCTCAATCGTATCATGTCTGCTCTCCAAACAATGGTCCCCATAATCTCTTCTACACACTTCGTGGAAATCCATTTTCCAAGAATTTAATTTATTTCAAAAACTAATGACAAAAGTTTATCAAATCTAGGATAGCTGCTTGTTTTTGGACTCTTTTCTTTCTTCCGCTTCTTCTAGTTGTAGATTTTGGAAGTTTGACAGTGCAGCATATTTTCCATGCACACTTATAAAATTTCCTTCTAATCAAAAGACTTGAAGTTTAGAATTTTCAACGAATGAAATTAGAATTGGAAGATCATTCAAATTGCAAAGTCATCCATACAAGCTGGTCAACTTGGACTATTAAAAACAAAAAAAAAATCTAAATTGTGCAGATAACCAACAAATATATATATATATATATATATGGCAAAAATTTATGCAGAGGAGGAGGGTTGCATTAGGTGTAAAACTAAGGCAAAAATTTATGTATAGATCTCTTGCAATATTGTGCTAATGCTAGGTTGTTTTCTGATAGGAGTGCATTGCAGGGTCTAACAACAACGTCTCAGCAAGGACTGCTACATCTCCATGAGAACTCGGGTGTAATGTTTAAGTATGCAAGAGTTCTCATGTTTGCAGGGTCTGACTGCAATGTTTAGGCAGGGACCGCTACATCTCCCTCTACAGATCCCTGGGAACTCAGTGTAGTGTTAAATAAGCAAGAGTTCTCCCATCATAAGTTAGATAAGGAAAGACAGCATAGGACTAGGGATGGTATTAAATTTGGAATTTAGAATCTAGGAACCCTCACTGGCAAAGCCATGGATGTAGTAGATACAATGAGAATTAATATTTTGTGCTTACAAGAGACGAAATAGGCAAGTGAGAATGCAAAAACATTAGAGAATTCAGGTTTTAAGCTATGATACACATGAAAGACCAAAACAAGAAATGAACTAGGTATTATTGTAGATAGTTCGTTAAGAGGTAGTAATTGTAGTTAGAAAGGAGATAGGATTATAACTCTTAAGATAGTGATAGCGAAAGAAACTATTAATATACTTAGCGTATATGCACCGCAAGTAGGATTAGATGAAACCACTAAACAAAAGTTTTGGGAAGACCTAGATGAGATAGTGCAAAGAATTCCGCAAAGTGAGAGGATTTTAATAGGAGGAGACCTATATCGGCATGTAGGAGAAAGAGAGGAGAAATATGGAAGGGTACATGGGGGTTATAGTCTTGGAGGAAAAAACAAAGAGGGAAAAACCATTTTGAATTTCGTGACAGCAATGAGCTTGTCATAGTTAATACGTTTTTCAAAAAAAAAAAAAAAAAAACATTTGGTTACTTTTAAAAGTAGAAACAATAAGTTGCAAAATTGACTTTCTTATGGTTAGAAAGAGAGATAGAAAAACTTGCAAGGATTGCAAGGTCATCTCAGGAGAGAGTTTAACCATCCAACATAGGTTAGTAGTGTTGGATATGCATGTCAAGCATAGTATTCATAGAACGAAAGTGTGCATAACCCCCAGAACTAAGTGGTCAAATTTAAAGAATGTAAAACGAAACAATTTTAAGAAGAGCATGGGAGAACAAGCCTTATGAAAAATACATACCAACCCTAATATGGTATAGGAGAACATGGCACTTCATGTGAAGGTGACTAAGAGTGTACTTAGTGAGTCAAAATGATGTGTACCTCTAAATAAAGAATGAATCTTAATGGTAAAAAAAGAAGTAGAAGAGAAAATAAAGGCAAAAAGAACTACCTATAAATTACTCTACACTAGTAAGAACAAGGAAAACTTAAAAAAATATGCAGTAGTCAAAAAATAAGTGAAGAGAGCAGTGAACGAAACCAATAATGAAGTTTTCAAAGACCTTTATTGACAACTCGATACAAAAGAAGGGGAAAGAGACATCTATAAAATAGTTAAAGCAAAAGAGATAAAAACAAGAGATATTACACAAATAAGATATATTAAAGATGAATCAAATAGGATATTAATGAATGATGGAGAAATAAAAGAGCGATGGAAGCGGTAATTTTATCAACTATTTAATGAAGACCAAGATGATCAAATTAGCTTAGATAAACCAAGTAGGTATGATGAGTATATGAACTTTTATCTTAGAATTCAATCCGCAGAAGTTGAAGAGACTTTAAAAAGGATGAAAAATGAAAACGCAGTTGGATCCAATGATATCCTCGTAGAGGTATGAAAGTGCCTACAGAAGTACACTATTGGATGGCTCACAAAATTATTCAACATGATATTGAGGACGAAAAAAGTAGCTCACCAGTGGAGAGAAAGTATTTTAGTGCTCTTATTTAAAAACAAGGACGATATACAAAATTGTGCAAATTATAGGGGTATTAAGCTAATGAGTTATACCATGAAACTTTGAGAAAAAGTGATTGAAAGAAAACTACGAAAGGAGGCCAACGTGACTGAAAATCAATTTGGATTTATGCCCACAAGGTCGACGATGGAAGCAATTCACCTCCTTAGACAATTAGTTGAGAAGTATTGGGAGAAAAAGCAAGACTTACACATGATGTTCATCAACCTAGAAAAGACGTATGACATAGTCTCTCGGAAAATTATATGAAAAATTTTAGAAAAGGGTGTAAGAGTAGCGTATATTGAAACGATCAAAGACATGGTGACAAAAGTGAAGACATCTGATGGATTAACCGAAGAGTTTCCAATATAGGTGAATTACATCAAGGGTTAGCGTTAAGTCTCTATCTTTTTACACTAATTATAGATGAATTCACAAGACACATCCAGGACATGGTACCATGGTGCTTATCGTTTAAAGAGGACATTGTCTTAGTGAATGAGATACATGAAAAAACAAATGCTAAACTCGAATCTTGGAGCGAAACATTGGAAGTAAAAGGATTAAGACAAAATATATGAAATTTAAGTTTAATAATACTAGCGTTAATGAGGCAATGGTTAAGATAGAAAATGATGAAATATCTATAAGTGAGAGTTTTAAGTACATAGGACCAATTTTACAAAAAGGCGAAGGGATTGATAGAGATGTATCACATAGAGTACAAGCATGATGGTTGAAATGGAAAAATGCATCAGGTATTCTCTATTATCGAAAGGTACCTCTAAAACTTGAAAGGAAAGTCTTACCGGATGATGATTAGACTTATTTTGTTGTATGGATCTGAATGTTAGACAATGAACTAAAACCACGAGCAAAAGATAAAGAGTTACGAAGATGAGGATGTTAAGATGAATGTACAGACACACAAGAATGGACAAAATAAAAAATAAATGTATTAAGAAAAATGTTAAGATTGTGCCTATCGAAGAAAAATTGGGAGAAACACGATTAAGATAGTATGAACACATACGTAGACAACCGATAGAGACTCCAATTAGGTAGTGCGAGATTATGAAAAAAGCTCATATTAACTGAAGACAAGGGGACCTAAGAAGATTTGGATAACGACGATAAAAGATGATATGAATTATTTAAATATATAAATGAAAATATAATACAAAATATAGCACAATGATGTAAAAATATCCATAATGCCGACCCCACTTAGTGGGATAAAAGCACGATTCTTGTTGTCATATAAAGAAAACAATCATATAGCTGAATATGTGATATGAAATAAAATACAATGACGTAAAAGAATCCATATAACCAACCCCACTTATTGTGATAAGGGTTTGATTGTTGTTGTTGTATATACAAAAAAATAAAAAATAAAATAATAATAGATGTATTTCTATTTGTATAAGCCCATCATGTATATTAGGTTCAGGCAGTCATTGCAGTATAATGTCTGCCTTTTTAAGTTTTCGCTGGCTTTCTCCATAACATATCCATGGACACAAGACTATGATGGATAGATAACATAGCAGGCTTAAAAGTAATTACATGCAACCATTTAGAGGCATTCCCAACTTTAATCAATAAATTTTTCCAGGTTCTCAAAGTGGAGGCATTGAGATTCCATGTGTTCAGTATGTTTAGCAAATATTATGAAGTAAACATTGACTTTTTTCTTTCAAAAGATGCTCCTCCAAAAAGAAATAAGACATCTTTGGTCTAGAAAAGATTTACATCTATCTCTGCAATCTTTGGTCTGGAAAAAGTTTGATCAATTTTGATATGCAAAAAAGTTAAACATCCAACAAAACACTATGAACTACTCCAGTAGTAATCCAACAAAAGAATTAATTAAGGGTTTACTTTGGGCCAGCAGTCATTGTTGGACAACTCTCAGGTGTACAGAACTCCGTGAGGGTACCATAGAGCAGATTCACCTGGTTGAAGAAATCAACAGCTGAAATTGAAAAATCCAACAACCTAGTTCAGAAAATTTCCTCAGGTAACAGCTACCAGAAGATTGGGAACAACAAGAGAAGGCAATTTCATACAACCATAGAGAAAGCAGGCACAAAAAAAACCTAATTTATAAAGACTAGAGCAAGAAGCAACTGCAAGAGATTTTGTCTTCTTTACTATTTGTGGTTTTATTCTAAAAACACAAACATGTGTGTGTGTGTGTGTGTGTGTGTGTGTGAGAGAGAGAGAGAGAGAGAGTTACTGTTGACAGCAAGCCACTCATTTGCATCCTCCCCCGGAGGAAGCCTGACAGCTTCCCTCAGGTTTCCACTACCTAGGGTGGCATCGATGTGCTTTCTTAGCTGGGCCCCCTATATCAGCAAAAGATGGAAATCAAGAGGAAATACAGGTGACTTTACTTGTAAGCAATATGGAAATTACAGATCTTTCAGGTCCGAAATCAAATTTTTAAATAAACATTAAGGGCTTATAGCAAAGTTGACCTCCTTTAAATATAAAACTAGTCTCCCAACCTGATCACCCATTGGGAAGTGTACTTGGTAGGTAAGTTTCCATATAACATCAAGATCCGTGTTCATATCATAGTACTTAGAAAGATCAGTACCAATGCCTTGCTATAGATAAGGAGCCTGAATACATCCATAGTTCTTGATCTTTGTGTTATGTGCTTCCATGGTACTTTTTCTTGTACAGTTCAATGGCCTAGCACATATATAACAATGTCCCAAGGAGATCTTATTAAAGCAACCTTCTAGGGAAGCATTAAATTCTTTTCAAAAAGAGACTAGTCAATCGACAAGCAAAACTCAAACTTTGCATGCAACACCAAAATGTTTCTAATGAAGCAACAAATTAGGTTAACAAATGAATCATGTTAAAACAATCTAGCAGAAACCTACCTTACTTCCTGAAGGTGCACTCTTTTTTGGGCGAAATGTCCTTTGATTTCTGTTTCCATCACAAAAAGAACAAATAAATAAATAACACAAAGAAATAATCATCAACAAAAGGAGAATCGTTTAGAGAGCAAAATTTATTTGAGACAAGGATTCACAAAACACCATTGCTATTGGGAATTGAAAGGAGTTTCAACCAAAATTTTCATTTTTTACGGCTCAGACATGGAAACTGAGCACTTGAGCCAAAGGTGACATATCTTTTCATGATCATTTTAAGGCAACTCTAGCGACAAAAAGTCATGTTTTGCTTTTGACAGTAAGAAATTTATCTCAAAGAACTCGTATAAACAAGTCGGGTGATGTTATGTGCATGTTTACTTGTTAGATCTACCAGGCAATAGTCCTTTTCTTTTTATCAGAGAAAAAGAAGCTCTTATTCACAAAACCAAAAAATGCAAAAAAGGGGAGAGCACCAAGGAAGCACTCAAGCTCAAGAACTACAAAAATCAGGAAACCACAAAGCCAGCCTGCAAAAGAATCCAAAGACTTAAAGGAAGACAAAATAAAATCAGGCACTTACAAAAATCTATCGAGTCCTAACTACTAGCATAGGTTGCAAAACATCTAAATGTCATGCAGCCATGCACTGTACAACTGCTCTGAAAATTTTTTTAGGGAAAAGAAGATTTCATTAAAATGCACAAAGGAGTTGCAATATATACAACCTAAGAAAGAGAGCAGATCTACAAAAGGCGTTGCTTTTCTTCCATATTATATATATATATATATATATATATATATAAAACCAAGAGGACTGAAAGTGAACAAATCAACAAACAAAAAAAGAAAGATTTCTCTAAACCCTCAAAAGTTCGGTTCCTCTCCCTCCACACTAACAGGGAATAAAGAAACATCCTCTTTGCTATCATTGCTTTTGAAACTTATTGCAAAATTTTTAGAAGAAAAGACATCTACCGTTTCTTCCACCTTTTGCAAGACTAGCACCACATAACTAGGTAACGGTATAACATAATGAAGCATTTTGTGGTTGTTCAATGAACATGTTCCTTCATGAAATGATCCTGTCCCTCTAGATACTTAAGAAGTTCTGTTGCTTCCAGTAAAAAAGTGAGCTATTTATCCCTCATAATTTGACTAAAACATGTCAGAAATAGCATATTCAAGATAATTAGGAAACAAAACCCACCACCCAATCCCAATGAATTATAAAGTGCTGTGATAGTTAAGGTCCCTGGAGTTAAGCAACAAATAATACAATTGACATTAGACATCATAAAAATAACCACGATGATTCATTTCAAGATATGAAAGTTGAGCATCAACAAGGTATATTGTTTCTCCAGGCAAAGACCCTGGGTTTCGAGCAAGTCAATGCTATATCCATTTTATTAGAGATTAATTATTTTTCAAAATGATGACATAAACCCTTCTACGACATGCATAGACAGAAGGAATCTAGGCTTGTAGTTAAGCTTACAACATAACTCCTTTTCAAGAGTTATGGCCCGAAATTCATACTTTTTCTGCACCCAATCACCCTCATAGGAGTCTAAACAGTAAGCCCAACTCAAAACAAAAACATAATAAATAAATAAATAAAACAAACTACACCCCTTTCAAATAGATCTCCAAAAGGAATCCAAACCCCTATGCAGAAAGATCTAGCATGAATTTCTCAGTGACTTTCTTAGTATCACGCTACTAAAGTGAATCACAATCTCAACAACCAGCACTAGTAAACCAGAGGCATCATGAAAATGCTAGGTAGTTGGGATATCCAGGAAGCTGGGGTGTGCGCGCATACATGCAAGTTGGGACATAATCTCTCTACCGAAAGTTTAAGCTACAAGGTCTTGAACCCCGTCACTCATCCTCTATCTACGAAATGCAGGATTCACTAGTTGCACATGAATTCCAACAGTAACATCTTAATATCTTTGTCTATGATTAATCTTATCTTAATATGTCTTTCTCGGACACAGTTGTTAGACATAAGAGGACACATCATTTTGTAACTTACAATAGTGTAAATTTTTATAACCTTACCATGATACAAATTTGTGTCATATTGTGTCTCTAACTCATATCAATGACAGAGCTTTGGAGGATGCCCAATATCAATAGTATGCTCAGAACTTTAATAGTATTAAGAACGTCAACTTAATTCCAATCCGATTGCTGGAATGAATAACCCATTTTGATTTTATAAGTGTGCATCAACAAACCATTGAATACAGCGGTTCTAATACCCTAGAACAATATCTAGTACACTCACCAGAATAATAATAATAATAATAATAATAAGAAACGTAAGAAAACCTCAACAATTACCAAAACTAATTCTATTGACACTCACTATGCCTCTCCCTCCCTCTCTCTCTAAACGTAATCTGAAGGACACAAATTACCAACAATACCTTAAAAAAGATAGAAAAATTCTAATACCCTTACAGATCTGATACAGATCGTGAACAAAATCCAAAATTAAATTCAGAGTTCCATAGTAAGAGAATAAAAGAAAAAAGAAAAAAAGTATCGAGAGCAAGAGAATAACAACAGAAACCCAAACCCGATACATAGGGAATTTTTTGTACCTGCCCAAACCGAAAAGGCTCATCGCTCAGAGAGAGAGAGAGAGAGAGCGTCGATGATAGTGGGTTCAGGTGAGACTGATTCTAGGACTCAGATGGTTAACAACGTCAAAGATTACTTTTTGTTTCGCTTTTTCCCGTAATTTTGTTTTTTTCTTCTCTCTCTCCCCATTTTTAATTTCTTCCGTACACGAGATTTACTAAAGTTTGATTCGATCGGCCGTGGAGCGTGGACGGACGGGCAGTGGTGGTCGGCCTGCCCGTAGTGGGGGTTCTTTATTCGCGGGCAGCTTTTTATCAAAGCAATTCGTGTCTCCCACGTCCACAATGGGTTGACCTCAATGAACGACGCATTATTAACATGGGCAAGGATTTTTAATAAGTTATTTTATTTTATTTTTGTTTTTATATAAGCGTGCGGGGAGGAATCGAAATCAATAAGTATTCTTTATATAAATAACTATTATTATTTATCTTACCCATAAGAACGGGTTGAGATCACTATTTACACGTATCGTTTATAAACATAATTCTAAATCCAATTATTAAAAATACCCCTTATTATTATTATTTTTTTCTTTTCATTTAACTCCTTGCTTTTTTTATCTATTTTTTTGTTTTGATTATTTCTCTTTTAGAAAACACTATTTTTTTCATTCAAAATATTGTAATTTTCACATTTTTTTGTTCCAATCTTTAAACTTTTTTTTGTCCGATTTCTTTAAGTCTTTTGTCTTTTGGGAAAATATTGATATATTTTCTTTTTAATCATGTTATATTTTTTTTCATTTGAGTCCTTTATTTTTTTTTGACACTGTTATATTTTTATTTTCATTTCAATCCTTTGCCTTTTTTTTTCACTTAGATTCTTTATATTTTTTGAACCACTTTTTTTACTCCGTTTCTTATTTTTCGTCTCTTTTTCTTTTGAAGAACCCCACTGTGATTTTTTTTTTTTTATTCAGGATTTCACAATTTTTCTCGATTTATTTTTTTCATTTCAATCATTGTATTTTTTTTCCCGGTTTCTTTTTTTTCCACTTAGCTTCTTCTTCTTTTGGGATGACTCCGCTATGTTTGTTTTTACCGTATTATAATTTTTTCGATTTAACTTCTTCCCTTTTTTTTGACACTACTATGATTTTTTTTTAAATTTCAGTTCTTACCCATTTTTTCACTTAGATCCTTTATATTTTTGAAGCCATACTTTTTTTTGGTTCAAGCCTCGGTACCTTTTTCTTCCCAGCAACCACGTTGTGGTATTTTTTTTTTCATTTAGTCTTTGCACTTTTTTTGTTTAGATCCTTTATCTATTTTGAATCATACTTTTTTTTTTTCATTTAGATCCCAATACTATTTTTTACCCGTGATCATGCTTTTTTTATTCACATCATTGCACCTTTTTGGCTTTTTTTCGCTTAAATTTTTCATATTTTTTGGGCTACATTTTTTTTGTTCAAGTTGTTTCACATTTTTTACATGTTTTTCCCACATTGTTGTTTTTTTCTTTTTTTACATTTGGGTTCTTGCGTTTTTCTTTTTAATCTGTGACCATACTTTTTTTTTTAATTTAACTTCTTGCCTTTTTTAATCTTTTTCTACTTGGATCCTTCATTTTTTTCGGATTACTTTTTTTTGGGTCCAAATCCTTGTGCTTTTTTTAATCTTATTTTTTTACTTATGCCCTTCATCTTTTTTTAGTATAGATTTATTTTTCTTTTATTTTCTTGTCCCATGGATTATTATCCATTTAATTTTAAAACATAGTTTTTTTTTTTTTTACTTTTTTTCCATTCAAGTCTTTATTCTTTTTATTTTTTAACCCAGATTTTTTTCTCTCTTGATTCCTTCTGCTTTTTCAAATATGACTTTTTTCCTCTTTTTTTTTGCCTCATGGATGGTCATCCTTTTATTTTTAAACTATCGCTTTTTATTTTTTTTCATTCAGCTTTTTGCTCTTTTTATTTTTTTATCCTTTTTTTTTTCCTTTAAGTCCTTCATTTTTTTAACATATGTTTGTTTTCATTTTTTGGCCCATATAGAAAGTAATCCTTTTATTTTATCATTTTCTTGCTTTGCTTATTACCTTTTTTTTTTTTCATTCATTGTTTTTTTTTTTAGAATTTCAATGGTTATACTCTTTTTTTTTCTATCACTAATATGTATTGTACGTTTTATTTGTTTGGATAATAATTTAATTCAAATATTAATTTAATTATAGATTTAATAAGTATTTGTATAGTAAAAAAATATCATCCATATCGTGGGGACATCCCGCGTGTTAGTCACATTGTCATTTAATCAAGTGATGATATAATACTAAAATTTCTTTTGGTATTAACTATGATTTTTCTTTCATATTTATTAATTTCACTAATTTGAATATTAGTTATGAATTTCTGCATGCAATATGATTTCAAGTTCGCTTATCATGAGTATATTAGTGGATTTGTATATTTGTTATTTATTTATTTTAGTATTTGGTTATACAACTAATTTTGTTATGTAATATTCAATTTAAGGGTTAATTTTTTTACCATCTATTTTTTTTTATTTTCAAAATTTAAAATTAAGATTTTGATTAAAAGAATTTAATATCTTGTTACTAAATTTGTAAAACATTGGTATGAATTTTTATATTCATTATAAGTACTTTGTTAGTTTTGAGACGATAATTCTTTCTTTATAAATAATAGAATAAATTATTGTTATTAAAATTTAAATCTACTCTCTAAAAATTAATTAATTGTACACCTATTAGAATTATTTTATGCTATTATTATTGCAAGTGAACTTTTTAGTGCTCAATGGATTATTGGTTATCAGATTTATCTTTTATTTCTCGATACAAAATAATATATTTTAAAACTAAATAAATAATACTCAAATTAAAATTAAAAAAAAAATTATCAATGATATAAAAATTTTCGAAGAAATTATGAAATCCATTTCAACCGTAAATGTTTGGTGCAAGAATTCTTATTTTCGAACTTGCAAATATTTTATCCCTAATTCATAACAAGTTAATTGTCTACATAAGAATTACTCGTTTGTAAATACTTTTTACAAACCAAAATAGGATCCTAATGTCCTGTACCATGAAATTTTTCTCCTTTTCATTTGTACAATATTTTCTTGATCAAGGCAACGGATAACGCAAATTCTAATTTATTATCATTAAACAAAAACAAATATATAATTTTTGTAATTCATTATTCTGTATACAAAACATATAACAGTGGTTATAGTGTCATATTTAAAATATCAAATCATCTATAAACACTTTAAAGAGTATAAGTCGAAGGTATAAATAGTATTTGTGTGACAAAGTGCATAATTGATTCAGTGATTAAATACTAATATTTCTTAAATGTGGTCTCAAGTTTGAGTTTTGTATATAAAAAAAATAGATGTTAAGAGAGTTTTGTCTTTCAAAGATTTAACATTACTCAAACAGAATTAATCAAATTCAACATGATTACTGAATATCAATATCTTATTCCAAAATATATATATATATATATATATATATATATATATATATATATATATTGATGCAATCAAAATGGTGAAATGTTAGATACAACGTTTGACATTAGTTTGAGTTCCAGTTTGGGTGTGTAAAATTTTTTATTTTAATCCCCTCCAATTTAGTTTTTATTTTATTGTTAATATCATTTATATATTATTATTATTATTATTATTATTATTATTATTATTATTATTATTATTAATTGTCTTCAATTGCACCGACTATGCACTGATTTTTTTTTTTAACAAAATAATACGGGAAAGAATCAATTTTACAAAAATTCAAAATCATAAGAAGCGATAATAAAAATTTAAAATAAAAAATAATAGTTGGGTATGACAATTCTACCAGTTCTAATGGGTACTCGGCTCTGACCTGCGCGAGTGTTTAGTTCACTGATCAGGGATCAAAGTGAAATTAGGGAATCCCCACGTAAGGATATTTGAGACAAAGCACAGATGAGTTTGACAACATCATCTAGATATATAAATTTATTTTTTATTAAAAAAAATCTTAAAACAAGTCCCTTGTGTAGCATCTGGTGCCTTATTTATTTATTGATTAAAAATTCAATAATGCTGCTGAGGATGACATTGATCGGAGGTGACTCACTTCATTTCATACCCCATGGGTTCACAGCTTTCCTCATCTCTTTGTTGTGTTCGGATCGGGTATTCGAATCCGAATACTTTATTTTGACCTGATTTAAGATATTTGGGTTATATTTTTTTTTAGAATTCGAATCTGAACATATTTCTTAAATTCGGACCGGTACCCGAATCTAAATTTTTTTATTTAAAAATTTAAAATAATATCTAAATATTATTTTTTAGTGAATATAATAAAGAGATTTTTTTGTTATATTATAACATATTTACAAATATATTAGGATTGATTCGGGTGAGTTAGATTAATTCGGGTTTTTAAATTATCGATCCGAACTCGATCCGGTAAAAACAAAAACCGAATTAATCTAACCCGAACACTTGAGGTTCAGGCGGGTCACGGATTTTATTCGCGTAGAACCCAACCCTATTTCTATGGTATCTTTCTTCTTCTTCATCTTATCAAAAACATAAAAGCAACAAAAATCTCTTGATCTAAATTATCCCCATTGTTATTCCTTCCTTTCTTGAATTTATATGATTGGACTATAACCCTACAATTTTCTTCATTTTTTTAAGGATATGTGTCTTATGTTAGATTTGTCATTTGTTATTAAAAAATTTATGGTTGAACGAGGTTAGGTAATAAAAATAGTTTATACACAATTTGTTTTAAATAAAGTAGAAATGTATTAATATGATTATTTAATTAAGTTATGAATTTAAAATTTAAGAATAAAAAAAATATATAAAATAATTATTTTTTAAATTAGATCTATAATACTTAAACTGAATTAATAGTTAGAGTATGATTTTGAATACCATCGATTATAAAAAAAAAAAGTATTAATATGGGCATGGTTTTTTTGGGACCCTCATAATCGAGTATGGAACTTGAAACAAAAGCCTTGGAATTATTTACACTAAAAACATGTATTGACTTTGTGAAAAACCTTAATTGTTTCCTTTTATTTTAATAAAGCTAGCGGTGGAGTACCCAAAACCTTCCCGTTCCATACGATGAGAGGATGGGCCCCCAAAATCCTTCCCAAATCCAAAATGGGAAATTCCGTCCAAAACCGCCCGGTCCCGTCACTCTCCTTGTGAATACTGAAAATAAAGACTCGATGCTTCCTTTTCTTGGACAGTGCCATGCCTGCCTTTACTTTCAATCTCAACGGGTGAGGGGAAAAATAGGAGCACGTTTCGGAGTAGTCCGTAAAAATTGTGGATGAAAGAAACATTTCCCCTGAAAAAAATAGAGAGAGAGAGACACACACAGGGAGAGAGAGAGAGAGAGAGAGAGAGAGTGAGAGATAGAACAGAGAGTCAGTGTACCAACAAAGTAGAGGCATTAATGTCCAACAGCACTCGCACGTTACTGCTTGTTTAATCAATGCAGCTATGCTCTTGCCAAGCAAACTCCAAATCATCTTAATCTCAATCTCAAGTAAAGGCTTTTTTTTTTTTTTAAATATATTATATTATATTTTTTATATATAAAAAGGGAGTGATTTTTTTTGGGTTGCGTGTCATTGCAAATGGGGTTTTTCTTTCAGCAGCTTTTAGGGGACGCGACTAGTTTTTAGGGGTTTTGTTTTTGTTGGAGTGGGAGGACATGAGTGGTGGGTCAGCGTCTGGGACGGCGGAGGCCAGATTTCGGCCGCCGTTCACGGCGTCGCAGTGGCAAGAACTGGAGCATCAGGCTTTGATTTACAAGTACTTGACAGCTGGTGTACCTGTGCCTCCGGAGCTTTTGGTCCCCATTAGGAAGAGCTTTGAGTCCACTCTTGCTACTCAGTTCTTGTACCATCCCTCGGGTAAGTGGGTCTGCTGTTCTCTCTCTGCACACTTCTTTTTATTTTAAAGTTGAAATCTTGGATCCCCCATTTCTGTTTCAAGACTAACCAATTGAATTTCCAAGCCAAAGAAGATCATTTTTTTCCTCGTTTGTTTTTTGTTCTTGCTTTTGTCTGTGTTGTTTTGAGTTTGTTTACATTTATGGTATGCTTTAATTAGGAAAGCTTGTTTAGACCGATAGAGCACGCCCTAGCCCACAAATGGACGCGCTTTTGTTAAACCTCAGCCACTTACCTTGTCGATGTGCTTTTGTTGTGAATGGATGGGGAAACTTTCGTAAGAGCTGTTTGTTAAGATTTTTATTTACAATTTCTTTTTCCTTCATTTTGGGTCGTCTCTTCTTCTTGTGTTTAGATTGCATAAAGTTTCAATTGAACACTTGCTCTGAAATAGTGTATATGGCATCTATCTTTGGTTTCAGTGAATTATTATTCCTTCTATGGGAGGAAAATTGACCCAGAGCCGGGTAGGTGCCGAAGGACTGATGGGAAGAAGTGGAGATGCTCTAAAGATGCGTATCCGGACTCTAAATATTGTGAGCGACACATGCATCGAGGCCGCAACCGTTCAAGAAAGCTTGTGGAATTGCAAACTACCTCTCATCCATCATCAACCGTGACATCACAAGTTGATGCTGGAAGCAGCAGTGGCAATCAGAACCTCTGCAATCTGCGCCTGCACTCTGCGGGCAATCTTGGGCTTACCTACTTGGAAGGAAGTAATATAACTCAAACGCAGATGGTCCCTGACCCCTATGGATTCGGAAACAAAGAGATCAGGTACATCAAATTGTTTGACTAGTACCGTCCTTCTAAATTATTGTGTTTCGTTTTTAATCTGTTTACACGGCCTCCTTTTTTCCATGGACTTTGCACTCAACAAGAAAACTGAGATGATAGTTTGGAACTTATGGTCCTGTCGTCAGTCCCATGGGATTATAGTGTTATAGAATTAGATGCCTTGACACTTGAATCTGGACCTGTATACAAAACAGCCCTCAAATATCGTAGTTAAAATTGATGAAGTATGATTGTTAATGAAGGATGCTGATTTAGAACGGTATGTTTTGCTGAAAATTACCTGCATTTTTCTCCTCCATCACAAGTTTGAGAGATCTTGGGAGCTAAAGTAACTAGCTTAGGAGTTTGGGCTTCTCTTGTGGTAAAGAGTATGGCAGGAGATGGCAATGATAACGTGGTAGAAAAATGTTGTTGTTGTTGTTGTTTTTTCTTTTTTTCCCCCCTTCCATTTGTTAGATCCTGTTTGGGTGTTTGCTTCCCCCCCCCCCCCCCCGGGGGCGGGGGGTTGGTTTGCAATGTTGGCAAATGAGATCTTCCTATCATTAGATTTTGATTCAAAGATTAATCTTCATGTTTACATTCCTTTCTGGGCTTTCAAAATCAACAGCATGTTATTAATGCAAATCTAAGAAAAAAGAGAAAACAGTCACGAATCTAGTTCTGAAAAGGAACAATGATTGGCTAGCTAGAAATGGATTAATAGTTTTAGCTTTTACATAATGCCGGTTGTAAATGTACATCTTAAAGGTGTGATGTCTTGTGCTCCTCTGTCTACTTAACAAAAAAAAAGTTAGTATCATGCTGAATTTTGTCGGTTTCCTTGCTTATGTGGACCTTCCACTTTATTAAATGCTGTTTGGGCTTCTCTTGTGGTAAATAGTATGGCAGGAGATGGAAATGATAACGTATTAGAAACTATTGTTGTTTTTTCCCCCATTTGTTAGATCCTGTTTGGGTGTTCGCTTTCCCCCCCGCCCGGGGGCGGTTTGCAATGTTGGCAAATGAGATCTTCCTATCATTAGATTTTGATTAAAAGATTAATCTTCATGTTTACATTCCTTTCTGGGCTTTGAAAATCAACAGCTTGTTATTAATGTAAATCTAAGAAAAAAGAGAAAACCGTCATGAATCTAGTCCTAAAAAGGAACGATGATTGGTTAGCTAGAAATGGATTGATAGTTTTAGCTATTACATAATACTGATTGTAAATGTACATCTTAAAGGTGTGATCTCTTGTGCTTCTCTGTCTACTAAACAAAAACAAGTTAGTATCCTGCTGAATTTTTTGTCGGTTTCCTTCTCTATATGGGCCTTCCACTTCATTAAATGCAATTGACTTTTGCTGTGATGACTTATTCAACTATATATTCATTTATGTTTTGGCTCATTGACCATCTAAGAGTTGAATTGTTTGATTTACGTGGAAGTTTTTAAGCAGTTGCTTTCAAAAACTAAGAATACTTTTATTGATGTTAGAGGCTTAATTTTTTTTTTTTTTTTTTAGATTTCTTCCCAACTTCTACACAACATTAAAGCGGATGCACATACTTTGGATATAGTTGTCTTGGAAGATAAGGTTTCGTAGCTAAAGCTTCAAAAGCACAAGATCTACTGTTCTGCACCCTACGGTTGGCAGGATTGGCAACTCTTGCCTTTGATAATTTCATTACGGAGGATCTATTTTTGATGCCTATTTTAAGCACCGGCTGTACCTACCAATAGAGTTAGGTTGGGGAGGAGAATGCTAGCATTAGGGGGTTTCCTTGTTTATTTTATGCAAGAGCCTGGTATATTTCTTCTAATTCATGGGAAAAATCATTAGGTCTCTCTTTCTCTCTCACACACACAACCCCCACCCCACAGCATGCGAGCATGCACACAAACACAAATTCAGGTACCATGGACTCAACCTAAAAGATCCTCCCTAGGCCATCTTTGAATCATTATCCTCATCTGTTGGAGGTCACAGGCCTCCATAACGGTTTCTCTCCTTTTTGATATGAAGGTATGGGATCCCCCAATAGGAGTTTAAGGAGTTGCCAGGGCAGTGGTATATGATCAGGAAGTGGAAGTACTGGGTTTCCTGTGTGAGGCATTTGGAGGTAGAGTTTATAAAAAGTAGAATAAGGTGCTTTGGCCATATTCCTATGAAAAAGGCATTGTTTTGCATGAGAATTGCAGGGTTAATGAGAAGAGAAGTATGAGTATCTTTTCAAGGAAGAGAAATTTGTGGTAGTGGATTTGAGAAAGGAGCTATTTGTTCTCTCTACTGTGAAAGAGGTCTTGCGGCAAAAATCTTAAATGCTATGGCTCACGGTAAGTTACGGATTTGTATAGTGATTAAGGGATGGATACATACATCCCAAACCAACTTTCTTATCAATATTGTTAGTTAGGAAATGGTCGGGCAGAAGGGTGGAGGCTATGTATGATGTCTATGAAAAGTTGCATTTTGAGCTTGTGGGATGGATTTCTGTGCTTGACAAGGAATGAAGTGTTTTTAGTTGTTCAGAAAGGTGAACCTAGAAAGGAGAGTGCCGAAATGGGTGTGGCTTCTTTGTGGCCTTCTTTAAAGTGATTTCAGTTGTTCAGAAAGATGGACCTAGAGAGAAGAGTTTATTGCTATTCTAAATAATACTTGTTTTCTCCTTTTTTCATGGGGGAAGGGGGTGGCCAGTAGCTTTTTTTTTTTTTTTTGTGGGTGTCAGTTGTAAAGAACTAGAAACTTGTAATGCTGATGACAATTGGCCTATTAGTGTAAAGGAAGGAGAAGTCTGAAGAAGCTAAGTTTTATTTGTTTTTAACAAGAAGACTTAAAATCTCAGAGGGTGGGTTTTAGCAAAGTTCTTGAGATGATGCTGATAGCTGTTGTAGAGAAGTAGCTGGATGATTTGTAAATTTTGATTTGCTGTGATTTTTTGATTGTGTTTCAGAAAGAATGGGAAGGAAGATCTTCATGTGGAGGATTTATCATTGATCCCCTCTGATACAGTGAATGCCTTCCATTATTAAATGGATTCAGTAATGAACTGCAGTTCTTCTCTATTGTGCTGATTTGGTGGTGCCTCTATGATTTTGGGACTCTGCTTGTCTGTGTCTTCTCTGCATTCTCTGTATTTCTACCATTCATAGTTAATTGCACAGAATAAGAATTTTTTTATTATTGTTATCTTTTTTTAAAAAAAAAAAAAAAAATTCAAGTTAGAAAATCAGATGTTGGGTTATGGACTGGGTCACTTGGGAGGTGATAAAATATTTTTGAGTGCATTCAATTCGAGTTGATTCCTCAATCAACTTCAAGTTAGAAGGTTTCTTGTGATAGCTTTTTGTGCAGTATATTGCTCTTGCCATGTTTCACGAGATTCAAGTAAACTCAAGGTTCACATCAGAAGCTTCTATTCCAGACCAATTTTAAACTATGGATCTTTCAAGCTTTTATAAAATGGCAATTACCAGAGCAAATTCAGATGTAGACCATATCCAGTGATTGGTTTTCTTTTGATATGTCAACATGGCTGTTCTGTTCAGTTAATTTGTTTTGTTTGGTATACCATTTTCAGTATTTTGATGAATCGAAGATATGAGTTCTGCTATGGTTTGTGGCTAATCTATAGGATAGGTTTAGATGTGTAGCATAGTGTCCATTGAACCTTCTTGAGAAAATATAAAAATAGAAAAATTATTGCTAGAAGACATTAAAATACCTTACGTGATATTATTGACAAACCTTGTATGTTCTTCCAGCTTGATCTCAAATTGCTGTCCTTGTCCATGTGAAATGAAGGGTGAGACGCCTTATATTCTATTGCATGATACATTATAGACTCTAGTTATTTCCATAGTAATTATATTACTGAATAGATTTGATAACTAGTGCTGTTTATTAAGTTATTATATTGGGTTGTGGAAATGTGGGACAGGGAAGCTTGTTGCAAAAGGATTTTTTTAGCCGTGCTACCATTTTTGTGTACCATCAAAGGCTACAAAGAGAAAAGGATCGAGATCGGTTAAGCTTTTTGCATGATTTGAGCTCACTTGTTGTCTACTATTTTCTGCAGACATTTAATTTCTCATCTCAAGCTTCTCTGCTTGGGATTCCATTGACCCGAAAATGGCTGAAATGTTTTCTTCATGCATATTGGGTATACAGGTACACTCATCAATTAAAGGCAGATGTGAATGAGCAGAATCTGTTGCCTAAAACTTCAGGAACTGCAAGCGGTCTTAGCACAGAGACTATTGTGGACAGCACTTTAGGTCTTATGCCATCCCAACCTCCTTCAAACACCTTATTCGGTGCAAGGAGTGGCACACACTTGGAAAGCAACTATGCCCATCTGCAGCCAGTGACTATTGATGATGTGTTTCCAAAGCAGCAGCCACAACAAGAGTTAGGCTCATCGCAGTCTGTGCAGCAGCAGGAGCAACCTTTTCTTTATAACTGGTCTGGAACAAGAAACACATGGTCTGATGTCAATGATCAAAGGTTGAATAAAGGCCCTTCCTCAAGTACGCAGTTATCCATTGCCATAACTGAGGCTTCCTCCAAATTCTCAGCAGCAAGTGGTGGTACCTCAATGGGTTAGTGAGTCTCCAGAGTAAAACTTGCTTTTAGTTGTTGTGCACTGTGCTGTTGCAGAAAGCCAAAGGCTAGAAATGTGCAAATATATTTCAAACTGCTTTGAGTTGTTGATGGTGGTCTCTATGGTGCCTGCTAAGACAAATTTCTGTTTTATACATCGCAGATGGCTGAATGATGGAGATGGTTTAAAGCAAGGCATTTTTGATGCCTTGATTCAAGAATTTGCTTGCGGCTGTTGGTTAATGTACCTTTACAAGAATTTATCAATTGGGAATGTGCCCAGATTTAGTTCATTTTATGTTGATGCTTCCAGTTGACTTAGTTTCTTCTGCCGTTGGATTAGTCATTCTCCTGAACCAAACTGTTCTTGCTGGAGTATTGTGCTTGATGAGTTCATCGGTCAATAAATGATTGTATATAAATGTCCTCAAATTCGGTTTTATTTGTTTATTCTCTCTTGTTGAAGTTTTCTAATTTCTATTTATCATGGTCAGTGAATTGGATGATTGAAAGCAGATACAACTATCTGTCATTATTAATGAGTTATAGCTTAATTGTCACCGTTTCCATTTTTTTAGAGATCTTGAATTCGAGTCTTCCTTTGTATATAAAAAAAAAATGTCTGTTATCTGCTGCTGTCCAAAACCCTTGCGGGAGGGCACCAGTGAACCGTACCCAGAGGCAGAGACAGCCCATGTTTTCAGCAAGGAAACTGCAATTTTCTCCTTTGTTTTTTTTCTTTAATCTCCTTTTTCATTTCTTTTTTCTGAGGTTTTCATGTGCCATTGCTCCTCATTTATTATCAGACGATTTGGATCAGTACGTTTTGATACAATATAACTACATTAATTAAGCAGTGTGGACATCAGATTGGTTAGACCCTAAAATTCTATCTGCTTCACAATCCAATTCTCTTCCATGACAATATGACCTGCACATGCTGAAGGTCCTTGGAGTCTGTGTCAGCATTCCTGCCTTCACGTGCCTGCCATGGGGCGTCTCTCGTCTTGTTGCATTATATCCACAACAAAGCATTCCACCAGAATAATATTGACAGCCTAGGTGATCCTCAAGACCAACAGTGGACATTCTACTGAAATGCAAATGAGTATTGACAGGACTAAATTTGCTAAAATTCAAAGTTAAATGACATCAAGTAACTTAAGCTATCTCACTTACCACCCTCCACAATCACCATTTACAGAGAGCCTTACACTCATCCCAAGGCCAGGTAGCCCTATATACACAGCCTGTGCTACAATGTCACAGCTTAAAAAGCATCACCCTCTGTTCACAGTTGCCCTAGAGAGGCACCTTGAGGGACACACTGATACTAACTCATTTTTGGACCTTTACTGCTACTAATCACAGTTGTCCTCCAGCCTCACCGCTGAAAAAGTCAGCTCTTTTTTGAGAAGCCAATTCAGTCCCAAACTAGCACAATGGCCTTGTGGTACCAGCGCGAAGCTAATTTTTGTTACTTCTGCATCAGAATGACCTTCATCACCTTTTCCTGTATCAATGCTGTTAATGATATTCATGTGAGGTAACTGATCGTAGCTGATTCCAGAAAAAGGAAAAAAAAAATCATGTTGAGACCAGGAATGATGATATATTCGGGACACATCGTAAAAGCAAAGAATCAGTCCTAGTATAGAGGAAAAACAGGACTTAAAATTTGGAGGCTTCCCAGGATGAATTAGAGGAAATCCAAGCATCAATATCAAGTTGGATAAGACATTGAAATAATGAAAATAAAAAATAAAAAGGAAAACTGAGAGAAAGCAAACACCAGCATGAGATCTTACAAACTGCTTCTCAACAATGATATTCACCGCCTAGGACCTATGGAAAACCTTTAAAAAGATCATTGCTTCGCATCATGCCACTGCCAACCTGCAATTGCACAAGAGGCCTACCAACCATTTCCCTTGTCAGTGAAAATGGGAGCTTAATGTGTAAAGAAATTCAACAGGAAGTAGAAGGACTAAAAATGTGAGGACCTAAGAAACTGATAGAAATAAATAGTGTAGTGCAATATCATTGGTTTAGAAAAGTAGCTAAATGCACCAAGAAAATTCCAAGCACGACCATATTCTGAAATTAGCAAGAGCAATTCCAAATAGATCACAAGATTTAGCGGTCTAAAAGTATGTCTGAAATTCAAGAACATTGACGCAAGAAAAAAAGGTAGGAAAAAGAAGCAAAAGAAAAGGTAAACAATTCATTTTTTTTTCTTCTATTTCCTTATTCAAATGCAATTTTTTTTCCCTTGCTGCAAATTATTGATTAAATCGTTGCATCCATATCAACCTGCTGCTTTGAAATTGTGGAAGGTTTGGACCAATTTTCTCAACGGGGTCCCTAAACTAATTAGACTCCTGCCAACAATTTTTACGCGTACTGGTTTCTTATTGAATCATAGACAAGGTAAACTCTTGAAAATCCAACCCAGTAAGGTTGTTAGGTACAAACCGTTTGTCTGAACAACGCCTAAAGCTTTTCCGATGCAGGCCTTCCCAAAGTTTCTCCACCAAATTGAGAACAAAATAATTTCGCTTATTTGAAATTTTTTTTTTTTTTTTTTTTTTTTTTTTTTTTTTTTTTTTTTTTTTTTTTTTTTTTTTTTTTTTTTTTTTTTTTTTTTTCAGTGGTATATAGAAACAGAAAAACTTGGTGCAAGCAAGCAGTGTAATAAAAATGATGACAAAGCCAAACATAAGTTTGTCATAATGACTTAAGCCTTATCGGTAAAATCATAACCAGAAAAATTATGACATCATGCTCAAATTTCTCAGGTTTCATTTTTTTTTTTTTTTTCACTCAAATCACCATAAAAATAATACAAAAAAAGAATCAATTACAAACCCAGGTGTCAGGTAGATGAAATGGGTAAAGGGAAGGAAGAAAATGAACTCAGTTGTACATGCATCATACGCATAAACGTCAAAAAGTGACTTATCTTCTTCCTGCAGAGGTGAAGGGTGATATGACATCCGAATGAAATTACTAAATCATCAACCAGCTGAGAATTCTTTGTGGCATTAATCTTTCGGACCTGCCAGTGGGAAAGTTCAATTTGGTCAAGCAAGCAAAGATGAAAACCAACGAAAAGAAAGGAATCACAAAAGAAAAAGAAAATTCGAAAGGCGAAGAAGTCATTAAATTGCAACAATTTAAGCACATGAATGCCATTCCAAGGACATTGGAAACGTTTCACCTAGTGCTTAAAGTATCTCAATGTAGACAGCCTCACGTTTCTTTTATTAAGAAGAGACTGCTTCTAGCATGGTTTGAACCCTGCTGTAGAAGGTGATATAGCCTTTTGAGAGCACATGAATCTGAAAAATAGTCATATAGTTTCCTGGGCTACTGTGAGAGAGAGAACACATATGTGTACTAAAAGGGCTCACCTGTTGTACAAAGAGCTCCCAGTTTAGTGCGGGGTTAGGGAGAGGGTGGAAGTATAAATACGCAGCCTTTTTTAGACTGTTTTCACGTCTCGAACCCATGATCTTAAAATCACCAAAAGAGCAATTCCACCATTGCACTAAGGTTCGCACTCAACACATATCTGTACTGCTATGCTAATTTGTCAAATGCATTGAAAGCCTAAAAATTTGGCACTAAAAGTTATGAGCACTTGAGCAGTCAAAAATCTATATTTAGAATTATGTAACTGGCACTGCGGAATTAGTTGATCCAGGCAACAGAAAATTGACTTGGCGAGCTAAACATGGCCTCAAAAGGGGAAGGTAATATGTGCATTGGAAACAAACTTGAATTACAATGCTTGTGCCAGATCGGAATCAGGATATGAGTCTAGTGCAGAAATTGGATAAACTGGAAGGGGAAGATGTTGCATAAGCAGTAGTAGTAATGTCCAGAAGCAAAATAATCCTTGAAATTAAATGATTAACTTGAGTCATATTCTAGGATACCTTCGCGAGGGTTAAAAATGTTGCTACTACACATTCTTAAATTTTCCCAAATAGATTTGGCATTGGAAGCCATTGCGCTCTTGATGTCAGACAAATTGACAGCATTTTTCATGAAATCTTCATGTTTGAAGCCAAGGAATGGTCCAAAGGTTTCACTTTGCCAGCCAGAGATGCAGGGTATGACATTCTTCCAACCATTCCCCGGCACAGTTTTTACAAACTGAAGACTACCAGATTGCACGATCTCCCTTGCACTACTTCTTGTTGCCACAAGAGCTGGAAAAGATCAAGTTAAGCACGTAAGTGAAAATTGCGGAACTTGAAAAGTTTGCACAAACCATTAATATAGAAATAACAAATTATGGACGATCATAACATGACAGAGTTAAAGCACAAAAAGAAACCATTGAAATATATATGAACCAAGAGGCTAAACTAAGAAGCACAGCGAGATAGAAATCCTTTAAGAAGCAACAAAGAGATACCTGCAATCAAATTGTAGGAGGATCAATTTAATTTTATGATAGTAACGATACCAACTACATGCAATGACCAATAATAAGGCTCATAGTGAACAAGCCAGCAACAGGCAGAACATGACTCTACAGCAATACTCTAAAATGGAAATCTTTTCTCTTATCAACAACTAAAGATTTGATACAACTGGTTCATGGAAAACATACCGTCATATGGAACTTTAATAAGGAAATTTGCAGGAAGACCAATGCCGATCCCAAGCAGAGTAATGCCAACACTAAATCCAATACCACAGCCAGCACCAACATATCCAATCACCTCAGGGCCAAAACCAGGCCCCCATCCAACACCGCAGCCAATGCCCAGTCCCATGCCCCAAAATGCTCCAGATGTTGGATGCACAGGATTCCATCTTTCATACCTTCTAAACAATCCTTTGATTATCATCAGGACCTGAAGAGAGACAGCAAACCATTAATCAACTTTCTTGATAAGAAACATTGGAAAGTCCACCATGCACTGCCATGACGTGTAAATAACTTCATGGAGGCTTCATAATTACCATGCCAACCAAACAATCCTACTTTATCAGTACGTTTGTTAGTTAATAAGATGAAATTGTTTGATCACATGAAACACACCACGTCGATCACTACAGGTTTAAAAAATTTTCTAACCATGGCTGTTTGTCAAATGATGTCTATGTGATGTGCAGCACTCCAAAATTTATACTTGCTGATGTTGAATTGGCAAGATATGGTGATTATCAAAGTAATTTTTATTTATTTTAATTTTTTCCTCTTTAGAGGATGAATCAAAAGTACTGGTAAAGAATACACAAGAAGTAATTCAAACTTCTGATGTTCAACTTGCATTTTGAATATTGTGTTATTTCAAATATTAAAAAGAGCTGAAACTAAGAGTCTTGACCTGACAAGAAATCATTGCGAGCTGAAAGTGCACGCAAAAGAAAAGAGAGGTGGAGAAAGAAAGAATGGTAAGTCTGAGCTTTTCAGCATGTTGTTGGAATGTTTAAAACATTTTGGATAGAGTTACTGAGTATTCAACATCAGGGTAAAAAATCCAGACAGCACTTTTCCTTCTAGTTTCAAAGTCAGAATTCCCCCCAAACAAAAGACTACGTTCAGCATCTAACCAAACTACTACAGACTATGAAGCATGGAGATGGATACTGTGGGACATGACACAGCAAAATACATTTGCCAAAAATGCACTTAAGTTTATAATTGGCAATATAACCAAGTAATGAACACACGAAGATGTGTAAATGCTAATAACAAAATAATAGCCATAAAATCAATCAACAAAGTTCAAATATACAATAGAATTATGTAAGTTAATTACCAAAGCTACTTATTTATTACAAGTTTCATGCTGGATCAGTGAGCAGGGAGCTGAACACAGAAATAGTTTTTCTCAAAGTCAGATCACACCTTATGATGAAAGGGGGAGAAAGGATGGAACACCTGCCGATTTGTGATTGAACAAAACTATATCCAAGGGATACAGATTGACCAGCACAAAAGCAATCTCTATCAATCTACACTCTTGGATGCGACAGTGACAGACAAGAAATACCATGCCTTCAAATAGAATAGCCATGTCAGGTGTCAGGCCAAGTCAGTCGCACATTTGAGCAAAATCCATGTCATGTTGAAGACCACAAATAACAAATTTATTTCAATGCACACAATACATGTCCAAATTTATCATATGTATCATTGTCACTTGTTTGTATTCAACAACTGTGAGAAACAATAACACTCCAGATCCAACTAAGAGGCATCATGGTGCTTCACACAGACTACATCCCAACCAAAGACACGTGCATGTACAATGCATGGTCATTATGCAGATATTCTGATATCTTATGTTCAAGTAGTCCATTCCAGGAAACCCTTTTCCTCCTTTATTTATGACCATAGAATTAACACAAATTCGAGCAGCTAGTTTGTTGATTTTAACATATTTTACTACATCATGTGATCCGTATTGTCTTTTCCAGCAATCATTGCGGATAAAGTTTACTATAGTGCATGAACCAAGTCCAATGGTGGCAACTGTACTACATGTCTTGGCTTTTAGCTTTGTAATATTGCAACAAATCATTGCTTTCTCCTCATCTTTAAGTATCAATGAGAAATGCCACCATCCAATGACCGGTGATTTTATGAATCACAAGAAGCATTATCCCAAAGCGAATCTATTATCGAACAATTCTAGAGCATGATTTTAATATATGAAGGACATCACCATTACAGATTTGAGCAACCAAATGTGCCGAAGTCCAAAATAAAGCATCTCTTACCATCATTCCAACCATTATGGCACAACGAACATTAACACAAACAAATGGGAGATCAAATAGACCACCAAAAGTTTAGGAAAAGCACAACTTCAAATACTGAACAAGCATGACATAACATGAGTTTTCTTCCACGCCCAGATTTAGATACTTTTGTTCTAAATCTAACCCAAAGAACTGAAACCCACCAAATTCAACAACCCTTCTCGATAATGCTTCTTTCACCTGATCCATTATGGTACTACCCACTATCCGGGGGTAGAAACCCCAACCTCCCAGAATGAAAAAGAATCCCCTAAATAAATCCAAAAAAGGAAGTGACCGTTACGAACAAAAAAAGTAGAAGAAAAAAATGTTAGCCGTTGATTACGTACCATCAAAGCGAAATTCTACCATAACAGAATGGGCCTTCCTCTTTCTTGTGAAAAGTGAAGAAGGGGTTGTTTGGGAGGACTGTAACCACCAAAAACAATGGAAAAACTCGATGGATATCGTAGGTTGTAGCCCCCACATCCCACCTAGCTCTACCCGGTGGCGGATCCAGCACATGAAGGTAGTGGGGGTAAAATTTTTTTATAGATCAAAATATTTTAATTTTAAGTTATAAATATAATTTTTTTTTATGGGGTAATTTTTTTTAAGGATAAGGGTAATTTTTTTTTTTTATGTAGGGGTAAATATTTATTTAATATATAAAATTTAATAAATTTTTTTTTAGTGAGGGCAATTGCCTCCACACTCTTAAATGTGGCTCCACCACTGGCTTTACCTTTAGCGGCATTGAGAACTTTGCCTCCTCCAACTTCTCCATAATATGATAACTGAATTAGTTTTTGTGAATTGTATTTTTTATTATATAAATATTTATTATATTTATAAAAATTAAATTATTATTTAAATTAATAAAAAATATAACGATAGAAAAAAACAAAACCTAAATATTGGAGTTCTTAAAAAAACCAAAAAAATGAGGTAATAAAAGGTAATAAGTCAAATAAAAAGATAATAAAAATGAAAAAAATATCATCTGTGGGACAAATAAAGGTAAAAAATCTATATTAAAAAATGAAAAACTCAAGAGGAAAAGGGGTAAAAAAATAAAAAAAGTAAAGACTAAATGAGAAAAAAGATCATAGTATAAAAATAAAGAGATCATTGTAGAGCCAAAAAATAAAAGAAAAAAAGATGAAAAATTAAAGTTAAAAAAGGGTTAAAAAAAGACATGAATGGACAAATGGGGCTAAAAAGGGGAAAAAACATGTCTCAAAATAACGAACGACTTAAGGGAAAAAATTTTGGTAAAAAAATAAAAAGAGTAAAAATCTAAATTAAAAAATAAAAAGCTATGGTCTAAAAGAAAAGAGATGACTATTCTTGAGACAAAAAAAAAAACAAAAAACAAAAGAGAAAAAACTGTCTAAAAAAGATGAATGACTTAAAGGGAAAAAAAGTTGGATTAAAAATAAAAAGAGCAAAAATTTGAACAGAAAAAAATTAAAAACTACGATCTAAAAGTAAAAAGATGACTATTCTTGAGGTCAAAATACAAAAGAGGAAAAATCTATATTCAAAAAATATGAAGGAATTAAGTGAAAAAAACAATTAAAAAAAGTGAAACGACATGAATGAAAAAAAAAGTGTGGTCCCAAAAAAACAAAATATCTAAATAGAAAAAATGGGTAAAAAAAGGTACAAGGAACTGAATGAAAAAAAAAGTGGGGTTCCAAAAAGATGAAAAATCTAAGCGATAAAAGGGTAAAAAAAGTGCAAAGATTTGAATGAAGAAAAAAAATGTGTTGTTACGAGTAGAAAAAAAATGTAAGAATCTGAATAAAAAAAGTATGGTCCCCAAAAGATGAATGACATAAACGAAAAAAAAGAGTTAAAAAAAGTGTAAGGATTTAAATAAAAAAATATCGTGGGGTCTTAAAAATATAGAACGACCATGTAGGAACGTTCGAAAAGAAATTAACAGTAAGCATCTTCGGTGATTTATATATAGAGATATATATTTCCCCCCTTATTTAGAGGCAGTAACTTCACAACAAAAAATAAATAAATAGTTATTATCTCTTTCTATTTATACAACCTTCAACCCGTTTCTCATGGTACAAACATGGGACAAAACGTGACTACATAATTCAATTTTGTTAACTAAAATTTCTTATCTATGGAGACTAGAGGGGAGTCTCGCTCTTCTTGACTTAGGGAATGGTTATTTCCTTATTAAGCTCTCAAACAGGCATGATTATGAACATGTATTGATTGATGGTCCATGGTTTATTCACGACTACTATCTCACTGTGAGAAAGTGGAAACCATGGTTCACATCAGAAAGAAACAAGATCAGGTCCATAGCAATCTAGATAAGACTCCCCCATCTGCCAATCGAGTTCTACAATGAGAGCATTCTGTTCGAGAGTGCTAAGGTGGTGGGAAAACCTATAAAGGTTGACATAAACACAGCAAACACTCCAAGGGGGAGATATGCCAGAGTATGCGTTGAAATTGACCTGGAAAAGGCCTTAGTCCCATAGGTTAAAATCAAGAAGAGAGTGCAAAGAATCGAATATGAGGAATTACACATTATTTGCTTTGGATGTGGGAAAATAGGGCATAAAATGAAGAATTACAATAAACAAGTTAATTATAGGGGGGATAAGTCATCGGAGATAGATAATGAAAGGGCTATGGAAACCGTAGAGAAAGAGAGCCACTCCATGGTAGGGGTCACAGTGGCATAGGACAATGGCCTAAGACCATGGATGGTAGTGCAGAAGAGACAAAGAAATAACAAAAATAGAGAACTTAGTGGTAAGGGAAAAAAAGAGAACACATACCATAATCATTTCAATCATCTGAGTGAAGTCAATGATGCATCGATTGTGATGAGCTCAAAACTTGAAGATGAAGGCAACGACTTCAGACCTAGGACAGAACAAATTAGAAGCTATTAGAGAAAAGTGACAAGATTGTTAACAAAGAGAAAGGAGACAAGAAGATCAGAAAGTGGATTGTAGAGAGAAGAATGAGATTTGGTTGTGTTGTATCCCTAGAGGAAAGCTCAAAAAGGAAAAGAAATCTTGGAGGGTGCAGTGGGAGCTTGGCAAGACCAACCATGTAGAGGGTGAGCAGGCTTATGACTTGAGTATAGGTCTTTCTCTTAAAACCAATAGTGGGAGCTCGGTAAGAGCCCAAACACCAAAAGGAATAGGCTCGGATCCAAGGGAAGCAGGCTACGAGAGCTTTAAGCATCCTTTAAAGGGTCATGGCAGGATTGGGGCCATTGCTAGGGCCTTTTGACCAAGGTAAGATTAGCAGGGCCCAAAGAAATTTAAATACAATAGACAAGAACCACCATGTAGTGGTAATGCCTGCACTGGTAGAGGATACGAATATGGATTGTAAGGTAGTTTCAGAGGAAAAGGATAAGAAAGCTTTGGTGGATAAGTGAGGAGAGGACATGGAGGTCCAGTAGAATTTTTCTTGGTGTTGCCTCCCTTAATCCTTTGACTATTTTTTTTTTTAATGGGGATCAAGAGTATTGTATGGAGTTACTGGGGTGTAAGGAGTAGTAGTTTTAAAAGATTTAAAGGGATTTGGTAAGGAAAGAGAGGTCAGATATCTTTTGTTATGTGGAAACCAAGGCAAGAAACAATCTTTTCCCTAAGTTTTTGAAGAAAGAGGGTTTTGATGAGAAATTTATTGTCCCTGCAGAAGGGTTCAAAGGAGGGCTTTGGTTGTCTGGAACTCTAATAATGTTAGCTTTGGCGTGGTGCATCACACCAACCAGCTAATTCAGTGCAAGATTAGGGAGCAAGGTAGGAGCTGGTTCATCACTTATATGTATTGTCAACCCTAGATTAGTAATAAAGTGGCCTGCTGGAATGACCTGGTAATTATTGTGGAGGAAATGACAGATCCCTAGATTGTAATGGAGGATTTCAATGATATCACAGGCTTGAAGGAAACAATTAGAATTAATCATAGTACCTGGAGGAGAAGCCGAAGGTTTAGAAATTAGTGGACCAGGTGCAATTTGCTTGACACGAAGATAGGTGGGCCTAAATTTACTTGGGTAGGCAAGAGCAAAGGGGGCGTTAATCTCCTCCAAAAGCTAGATAGGGTCCTGTGCAATTTGGAAGTGAAGCTTCTCTTCCTAGAGATGAAAGTGCTCAACTTGACAAGACTCCATGGAGACCACTATTCGATGTACTTAAGCCTATCAATCCCCCTAGTAAAGAGAAAAAGCCCTTTAGGTTTGCAACTGCTTAGCTTATGCACCCTGATTTTAGTAGAGTTTTTGAAGAGTCTTAGAACTCCCAGGAGAGTTCTTTAGAGACTGCTCTTAATAATATAATTGAAAAAGTAAAAGATGGGAACAAGGCAGTTTTCAGGAACATCTTCCATCAAAAGAGGGATCTTGAATCTAGAATGAGAGGCATCCAAAGATCCCCTAAGCTAGAGCATTCAAGTTTCCTATAGGATTTCGAGCTGAAGCTGTTTGAAGACTACCATAGAGTGCTTGAACAGGAGGAGATTTTTTTATTTCAAAAATCTAGAATAAGCTAGTTTGTGGAGGGAGATCATAACATTAGGTTCTTCCATGTGACGACTAAGGTGAGGAGGGTTGTGAATAGGATTTCCACTTTGAAGATAAATGGAAATTGGTGCTTGGACCAAGAGATACTGAGGAGACATGTTGTTAGTTACTTCTTAGAGCTGTTTGCGAGCGAAAGGGTGAAGGATTCAAGTAGCAGACTAGGAGTGGGGAGGAAGAAGATCAGTGAGGTGGATCAAGAGCTTTTGTGCATGTCGTTTATAGAGGAGGAAGTTAGGTCGGCATCTTTCTCAATGAAGTCTTTAGAAGTTTCGAACCCCGATGGAGTGCAGCCTATCTTCTACTAGAAATTTTGGCCCGTTGTGAAGGATAAGGTGTGTAAGTTTGTTAACAAGGCATTGTTAGACGGTTACTTTCATTTAGAGTTGGCCAAAACTCATATGATCTTGATCCCTAAGACAAATAATCTGGAGGAGATCTCGGATTATAGGCTTATCAACTTACTAAACACCTTTTATAAAATCTTAAGTGTTTAGTGGCAAAGCTTGGGCTGATTCTGTAGAATCTCATTGGTCCCCATCAAAACAGTTTTCTTCTAGAAAGAAGTACCCTAAATAATATTGTGGCTCTCCAAGAGGTGGTGCACTCCATTAAGCAGTCTAAAAGCTTCATGTTCTCCATGATTATGAAAATCGATCTTAGAAAAACTTATGACAATATTAATTGGGAATACTTACCGAAGGTGCTTTTGGAGATTAAGGTGTCTCTAAAGTTAGTCAAGCTTATTATGTTTGCGATGGTGAATGAGCATACTTCCATTATTAGGAATAAGGAGGTTCCCTCATTTAAAGCAGGGCATAGTTTGAGGCAAGGAGATCCTCTCCCCTCGTATCTTTTCTTGTTGGTGATAAAAAGATTCTCATGTATGATTCAAGAAAAAGTAAAAAAAAAAAGAGCGTGGAAAGCGGTGAAATTCATCGAGAAAGGCCCCTCCAATTCTCACCTTTTCTTTGCCATCGACTTAGTCCTCTTCGTAGAGGTGGAGCATTTGAGTTTGAGTAACATTTTAAGCTGCATGAAAGAGTTATCCTATGAGAGTAGTCTATAGATTAATCCTTATAAGTCCAAAATCTGGATTACCAATAGAGCTCCTAGGCATATCAAGGCTTCCTTAAAGGCGTACAGCCGGTTCTCCCTTATGAAGAACTTGGGTAACTATTTGGGAGTCTCAGTAATCCATGAGAAACAAAATAAGAATTACTATTGTTAGGGAAATTATTGTCGAACTCTAATATTTTGATGATAATAAAACCCTTATATATATTACTAAAAATTTTATCAAATATGCATATATTTAGAATATGTAATACAAGGTTATTTATAGAAAGTTTCAAAATATAGAATTGATTAGAAAATATTGTCACAGAAATTGAGTAGAAGCAGTGAGATAGGTAGAAGTAATCGAAATTCAGAACTATATTTTCGGCTATGATTTTATCGTATTTTCAAGACCTAACTCAGTATGTTGAGTACAGATTGAGAGTTGTAGTTGATCATTAAGGTTATTCAAATTAGAGATTTGAATTCAAATTATTTAGAGAGGTACAAGCTGATTTTTATGAGAGATTTTACTACCTATAACTTCTCCGACAGTTAAACTATTTGAAATTTAAATTCTCCATATTTTAAGGGGATTGTTGGTATTTGAATTTAAAAAATAACAACAGTAAAATTCAAAAATTTTGATGGAGAAAATCAAACTCAAAGTAATGAAGTTAAGCTGATTTTTTTACTACAGTAAGTGTATAGTGAGCCAACTTTGCAGTATTATATCTTCATATTCATGATCAGTTTTGGGGGCTTACTTCTTGGGTTTTAAAGTGTTATATACAAAGATTATACATCATATTTTTACAGAGAAATTTTGAGGTGTTAGGAATGAGATATTAGATCTCAAAGTATGCTGAAAAACAGAATCTGAAACTATGATTTTCTTATGTAGGCTTGTTCTTAAGGGGTTTTGAGAGCCATATATCAACTAGATATAAGAGAGCTTTAGATGCAACTTGAAGTGGACTTTAAAGAGCTATAATCCGTCTTTGTTCAGAAGTTTTTACAGAGTTTATTCGAGTATTGAGTTGAGAGAAAATAGAACCCAAAAATATTTACTTGTTCACAAAGTTCTGACGACTTACTTTGTATTCCTACTGTCAGATCAGTTTCTTCACTTCTGTAACCATTGTTTTAAATTTTGTATAGATTCACAAATCTAAGGGGAGTGTGAGGAACATTCTCTTGGATTGATAGGCTAGGTGTAAGAGAGTTTGAATTAAGTGAGTGTTGAGCTAAATTATCTTCAAGAGAGAAGATGCAGATTATCAAAATCTCAGCATTGTATTGGTTTTGTAACTCTCATAACATAGTGAAAACTAACTATTGCTAGACTCTGGTTTGCTAAATTGGAAGAGTGAACGTAAACACAATGCCAAACCACTATAAACCGAGCTTGATCTCTCTATCCATTCTCTTTATTGTTCTGTATTTGTATTTACAGATTCCATCTAGTTTAGTCTTAAATTTTAAGTTAGATTTTAAGTGGAGTAAAACTTATAATTTAAAACTAACCAATTCAACTCAATTTCTTGGTTGTATAGGGACCAACAACTATCACTATATGGTGGAAAGAGTGCAAAATAAGTTAAGCACTTGGAAAGCTAAACTCTTAAGCATATCGAGGAGGAGAATCTTAATCCAATCGGTCACAACGGCTATTCCCTTATACACAATGCAGTCCGCGCGGCACTCCAATTTTATTTATAAGAAATTGGACAAATTGAATAGAAACTTCCTTTGGAGTAGCAATGAGGGCAAAAGAAGAGTCCATCTAGTCAAGTGGGATAAGGTTTGTAATCATAAAAAGGAAGACGGGCTGGGTATTGGAACCATAGAGAATATAATATAACCTTGATGGCTAAGTTGGGGTGGAGAGTTTTGATTGGAGATGGAGCTCTTTGGTGCAAAATCCTTCAGAATAAATACCTTAATAGAGGCAACCTGCTGGAGCACATAAAGAAACATAATACATCTGTTATTTGGAGAGGTATATGTGTGAGTAGGGACTGCCTTAAAAAGGGCATCAAGTAGAGGATATGAGATGACAATTGCATCTGGTTCTGGCTTGATAGATGGGTGGGTGACAAGAAACTTATGGAGCAAGCCTTAATTCCCCATGATTTTTGTGTCTCAAGTACAAGGGTGTGCCAATTTTGGGAGGAGGGTGGCTTGTGGAATTTGAAAGAGCTATCGGCTATTCTTCCTAGGGGCAAGGTGGAGGAAATTAGAGCACTAATCATCCCCTCCAATAGGTGAAAATCAGACACCATGTTTTGTAGTGCTACACTGGATGGAAAGTTCACAGTTGACTCCGCCTATTGGATTCAAAAGAAGGGTCATTTGCCACAGGTAGAGAAGAACTCGAATTCGAATCGGATATGAAAGATGAAATGTCCCGAGAGAATCAAACTTTTCATTTGGTTAGTTATTAAAGGAAAAATCCTAATGAATATAGAGTTGAAGAAAAGAGGCATCACAAACGATGGGAACTATAGTATTCGTAGGAAGGAGGAGGAGACTATTAGTCATGTCTTGAGGGATGTGTGCACGCTAAGGCAATTTGGAGGAAACTAGTGGCAAGCATTAAAAAGATTGGATTTTTTGGAGTGACAATGTGGCTGAGTAACTGAAGGATGGTGCTAACGAAGCTCATAAGCTGGGTTTAGAGGAGGAAGAGTTGATGTTTATGCTTGCTGTGAGGGTAATCTGGAAATCTAGATGTTGCTCCGTGTATCAATGATAGGTGGAACCAGCTGCCTTTATGGTTAACAGGGTGATAAGTATGGGGAAGATGATTGGGGAGAAAATAAGGAAAGAAGGGAATAGAGTAGAAGAAGTTAGGATCAGCTGGAAGCATCCTGAGGATGGGGTTATCAAGCTAAATGTGGATGGAGCGGCCAGTCTGGTGAGAGGTCAAGCTAGCATAGGGGGATCTTCAGGAATAGTGTTAGAAACTGGGTCTATGGCTTTTGGCTTAATGTTGGTATGGCTAAGGGGGTCGTGGCTGAAATTTGGGACTTGAGAGAGGGGTTGTGGATAGCCAAAAGAAAGAAATTTAAACCTCTGATCATTGAATGTGACTCTCTTTCTTTAATTTGTGCGATCAACAAGGGAGTGGGGATGTACCATCCGTGGAAAAATTTGTTGGATGACTATAGGGAAATCATGAAAGACTTAGGTGTCATGAAGATCAACCATGTTTTCAGGGAAGCTAATAGATGTGCTGACAAACTTGCCAACTTAGGTCTGAATTTGTTAGGTTAAGAGGACAATGCTGGTACTCAGGAGATGGACATTCCCCCAGCTGAACTGAACCTACTGTTGGCTTTAGATGTAGCTAGAGTTTCTTGGGCTAGAAAGAAGAAATGGCGGCAAGGCTTTGAGATAACCCACCCCTCTTTGTGAGGGGTAGCTTCTATCTTTTTTTTTTTTTTGTGTTTGTTTGGTGTTTTGCTCTAGTTTTGTTTCGTTACTTTCCACAAAAAAAAAAAAAAAATCAATTTTATAAGCCAAATCCAAGGTTTTAATAGATAATAAGTTGTGTTGTCGTGGCATGTTGAGTTGTGGACAACGTGGTAAATTTCAATTAACATGGCAAGTCAATTGCCACTTCACTTGCGAATATCCATCAAGTCTATAAAATGGGACAGGCTGGGTTGTCTTACTAGGTATTAAAAAAAATAAAATAAAATAAAGAAAGCAGAGAGTTAACATAGGTAATAACACACGGACTCTCGTGTCTCTCTCTCCCTTTCCCTCTCTCTCATTCTCTCTCTTCTCCTTAAAGACGAGTGCGGAAGGACAATGATTTTTCACTTCTCCGAGGATCCCCATCTTTATGGTAATCTCTCTCTATTTCTCATCTATTCCTATTTTCTCTCTTTCTCATCTGTAATTTGGATTTTTTTCGCTTTTTTGTTTCTTTCACATCCGAGCGTCCATCTCCAAATCCGACTTTATTGACAGAATGTGGTATCAACTCGATTACTTCATGCCTCTCATAGCCGACCTTGTCTCTTTCATGGTGCCAACCATAACTGTCATCAACGACCACACCACAGCTGTCGCCTTGACGTTAACTCTGAGTTATGATAGTTAAGATTCTCAAATTTGCAAATTATCTATGGGAAACTTCGTGGGATCCTTATCCTTGATCTCTTTCACAATCAATTACAAGCTTTCGCTCTCTCTTATAATCCAATGTGTTTTGAGTTAAGGCACGAAGGTTCTTCTCTTACCCCTTTTATAATTTATTGTTGATATATTCTTTGGTGGATTTTTATTAGGGAATTTCATTTTCCTTTTAATAAGTCTTCTGTAATCTAGTTATATTAATTATTATTTTCAAGAGATCCGGTTTTGATTCCTGACAACAGAATAATTATTAACTTTTTTTTTTTCTTCCTCCAACTGCCTTTTCCCAAAAAAAATAAAATAAAATATAATATAATAAAAAATAAAAGCGACGCAAAATATCCCACGAATTCTCTCATTTAAAAATTTTTATTTCCCGCCGCTATAAATACTCGAATCACAAAGCAAGACTCCATTTAGTTTCGAGAGAGAGATGAAGAAGAGATCATCGTTGGCAAGGAAGCCATCGGCAACAGATCTTTTGGATTCTCCGGAGGCAGCTCCTCCTTCCGATTCCAATAACGGATCTCCGAAGCCTTTTGGCGGTGGCTTGGATCTCAGCACCAACATCAACAACAGCAATAGCAAAGGCAAAATCAAGAACACTACTAACGACTACTTTGGAGCTTCAACATCTGCTCTTGACAGATCTCCACAGTCACTCAACTTGAAGAGCATCAATTCTATCTCAGATCTCAAGGATCTCACATCTTCCCGCTTGGATTCGCTTAAACGCCATCTCGATCATTCTCATTCTGAGATCCTCAAGGACATTGATTCCTGTCAGTCTCGTCTTCACAAGCGCTTCAAGGTCTCTCTCTATCTAAACCTGACCGCATAAATGGTGATTTGAGTGTTCTGATCTGATTACTGTGTTTTCCGTAGATTGAGTGGTGCTTTATGAACTATGGCATTCGAGAGCATTAGATTCTTCAATTTCGTGTCCTGCACTTCACTTTTTTTTTTATTTTTTTTTGGTTTAATTGGAATTCTCGCTCTCTATAAAGATTGTATCGTTATCATCAGATTTGACCTAGATGATCTCTTCCTGCTAGGTACGGAGTTCAAAATTTCTTATAAATATTGCAATGTTCTGATCAAAGCCATAATTTTACGTAAAGGTATTACAGGAAGCGAATTTGAAATTTGATCATTTCATACTTAGATAACGTTTTGTTGATATGTGGTGTCAGTTGCTGTCCCATGAAAAATTGATCAAACCTTAGAACTGATCTCAATGGAGATTCCGTGTAACCGAAAATGCTTCAACATCACAACATTCATTGCCATACCTTTTATCTTACTAGTTGCAATAGTATAACATTTTTTTTAATGTCCGTGTCACTATTGTGTTGCTGTGTTTGGGCTTTCATAAGTTATTAGTTATAAATGTTCAAGAAGTGTTTCATTTGTCTTCTCATCTGCACCTGACAGAAGTAGTATGGTCCACAATTATGGCAGTATCAACAATTTATTAGTGTATCATCCATCGAATAAAGAGGTCTTATTACAATTACTGCAGTATCAACAACAATTGACAAATTAATCAGATGTACACCATACTACCTTTCAGCGGCTTGTTCTCCACAAGAATTGTTTAGCGTTCACTTGAGTTTGAAGATTTCCTCTGTTGAAGAAAAAAGCTACTTGACCTTACATATTTTTAGAAACGAGATCTTATTACTAGTACTGTGATATCAAGGAACACACAAATTTTAAAGCCCTGACTACTGTATATTTCCATGTCACCACAGATTTGTTGATTAAAGTTTTGAAACTTTCCATGTGAAAATAGATTCAAACACAAGCATGTCAGCAAGTGGTGGATGAAGCAGAAAAGGAATATAAGAAGATGCTAGAGCAGATCAAGGAGAGTCATGAGGCAATGAAGGTGTGTCAGTCTCACAAGCCATTCAATGATTTGTTGCAACTGGTTTTCTTACATAACATTGTAAACTGCTAATTTTATTTTTCTCAGGCTTCATATTCGGAGCATATCTCAGAAGTTCAGGCTAGTGCTGCTCGAGGTAATCATGTTGTTTCAGAAACTTGTGTAAGTAATTTTTGTTATGATTCAGAATCCAGTTTTTAAATTGCATGAGGAAGGAAACATTAGAGTTATTTTTCAGTTGGGCGAATTCTCATTACAGTCAGTTTGTCAGTTGGGTAAATTCTCTCACCCTTTCTGCACATTGACTGTAGTGTATTACATCTCAAATTTCTCCTGCTTGAATTTTTTTGTCTCTATGGAAGATCAGATGTGTTTATGGTACAATTATTTCAGGATAAGGTCCATCAGTGTGTTGATTGGAGGCAGGATCCATCTTTCTCTACTTTCCTTACCAGTCTACTGCACACAGCCATTGGTTTTCATTTGTTTATTGATTGGCTTACTCAAATATGAGCTGATGCCTGTGCTCTTTCTGGCTGAAAATTAAATAAGCAATTAAACAAGTTTGGAATGAGTAAGAAATATGCAAACCAAGTAAGAAATTTTTAAGCTCAGATAGCAGAGAAAACTTAGAGACTGTTGGCATAAATCTCAAGAAGGAATTTGTAATTTACCTATTCCATTGAAGTGTACACAATTTTTTCAAGGAGGCACCCAAGCTGCAGATATGTAGTTGAATTAAAATTTTCCACACTTTTGGTTATTAATTTCTGTCATACATTTTCATCTTCTCAGTGTGCAAGACAACTATCCCAGAGCTTTCACAGTCCTTCGAGAAAGCAATGGATGCACTGCGAAGCCGCTTTGGGATTGCACCAACATCTTCATAGTTTATCAAATGCTGTTCACAATCAAGTGTTCTTGGTGAGTGAAATGCAGTTTTGTATCTTTTAAGATCATCCAATATGTACCAGATATCCTAAATAGGAGATTTTCTGTCTTCTTTTCTCACCTGTCATGACCATAATATAAATACATTAGCCTTAAGTGGTTAACACATCTAGGCCCGGAAGGGGTTCTTTGTAGAAAAGCAACATACATAACCAGGTGTTGACTCTGCTCAATTGATTAGGTTACAGATTATAACACTATTTGTAGAATTTTCACATAAAGAAGTTTCCAGCATGGAGATCTGAACTGAAACAAGGCCCAAAATGTTGTTAAACATTATGATGGTGTATTTGGCATCACTATCAGTTTCAATTTTGTTTTGTAAACTACCTGCGCGTAAAAATTAAAACGAGTTGAGAAATCACATTTTGCATCTCAGCTTTAAAGTTCTTATAACGGCAAGTGCAATTAAGGACGTATTTGATATAGGGTAAATGTTTAGTGTATTTTTATGTTATCTTTTTCAAAATGACAAGAAAATAGAAAAAGTTCCCAACATTTTGAATGTAGATAAGACGCGAATAACGACCCACAAATTTTTACAGAATTGTTATTGATAAATGAATGAGATGAATGACATCTTTGTTCATTTTGAGCCATTCAATTCTCTTCTACTTTTAGTTTGGGAAGTTGATCAAAATTGTCTAATTTGATTAGAGTTTTGACTTGTAATGTTCATTCTCTGAGAAGGTTTATAACTTGTACTTGCTAGCCTTTTGTCTCAGCCTGTGATTAACCATCAATGGAATTAGATTTTGATCAACTTGTTTTCTGATGAAAATGTTAGCAGGAGCCATTTGGCAGACGGAAAAGTCAACCCAAAGGATCTTTATCCTCATTGCCAAGGTAAGAGCCTTGGGAGACATTAGTGTGGACACCTTGTTCTCATTTGTAAAGAAAAAGTGTTTCTGCTTTTCATTTGGAACACAAAAGGTTAGCTAAGACTATTGACACATCATATTGCAACTATTCTCATGGGCATCAGTGGAAAATATAGTTTACTAGGTCTTTTTAATGGTGGTATAGATGGCAATTGTGTTTGTTAATCTCATTAATCGTGGCCATTTGATCATTGGTGGAGATCATAGAAGCAATCCAAGTAAATATATTCCATGAGACAATTTAGAATTTGAGCTTTTGGAGGAAGATTGTTTCCTGTTGAAAAAGATAAATCCCTGTAGTTATGCGCCTGCTGGCTCAAAATGAGCATAGAAAATCTTTAGACTGGGGTGCACTTGAAGGAGGGCACACCTGCTGATGCTAGGGCCTTTGGTCCCATCTAACTGTAACTTTTCAATTAAGCCGAACTTCTAAGGTTATGTGGTCTTTGTTGAAGAAACAAAGCTTTTTTCATGATTCCGTAATTAAGTTTGTTGCATTGCCCTAATTTGCTATTTTCTCTTAAGCAAAGAATGAAAATTGGATATGCCTACCTGGTGCGGTAATTCAATTTTGCAGATCTTTTCAAAGGGCACATAGGTCATGGACACACACTTTGTAATTGGGAAAAAACTCCCTTAGTGAAATCTAACCGTTAATTGGGGGTATTATGGTAATAGGACAACTTGATCCAGATAAGGTTCTTCTCTTCAGTAGATGACGGAGACCGTAAAAATATGCGAGAAAACACCATGGCCAACCAATTGACTAGCCATGTGAGAAGGAAACTGAAGAACGCAATAGGAAGCAACGGCCATGGAAACCAGCTCAATTTCAAGAATTCCACTTTTTTAGCTTGCCCATCATATCCCACCACAAGCAACACCTCTCTCCCATTGCAATAATTAATACAACAAAACTTTACCAAAACCAAATTCACCCCGCACATACCACATCCATCATTTCAGCAGCTCTCAAGAGCCCCAGAGGCTTTGGACCCTCCCCAAAGACAGGCAAAAAGACCAACAAATCGAGAAAAGGAGACGATGAAGAAGATGAAAAGGAGGAAGAAGAGGAGGGTAGGGAGGCAGGGGTAATACCTGAAATTGTGACAAATAGGATGATTAGCAGGATGGGTTTCTCAGTTGGGATTCCACTGTTTATAGGACTCCTGTTCTTCCCTTTTATCTACTATTTGAAAGTTGGGCTGAAGATAGATGTTCCCACTTGGGTTCCATTTTTAGTGTCATTCATCTTCTTTGGGACAGCACTGTTGGGGGTGAGTTATGGGATCGTGTCCTCCAGTTGGGATCCAGTGCGAGAAGGCTCTCTCTTGGGCTGGAATGAAGCTCAGAAGAATGGGCCTGTCTTCTGGCAATCTATCTGGGGTGGCTCTGGAAAGAAGAAATAGAAACTTTCCTCTATTAAGACATACAATTTTTTTTCTTTTTTAGGTTTTCGTCCGGTATCTGAAGTTTCACGTGGATTAATCTGGATCGACCTATTATCGGATCTTTTCGGAGAAAGATCTCTTAACATAATTTTTTTCATATCTATGGAGAGTCGAATTCATGATCATGGTTAAAAAAATTCAGTTTCTTTCTAACTGAGTCAACCAATATTAATCTACATACATACATATCCAATATCTTCACCAAAAAAAACAAAAAATACATACCCAATATGGGCACTGCCTTTTCTTCTTTAACAATTCATTTTACTAATGTCGGCACAATCAATGTTCTAGTCTGTGCTTGTTGCTTTAGGATCATATTTAAGAAAAAGGGATCCTGATATCCTTGGTGGGAATTTTTTTATTTTTTATTTTTTGGGCGCATCTGAATGAGGTGTTAGGATTGAAATTGCAGGTTTATATGTAGCTTTATGGTGTTGATTCGTGACAAGATGTCAAGATGTCGTGTGTGCTTTCTATTTCCTTTTCCTCTTAACTAGAGCTGCGAACGAGATCGAAGAAGTGGCCAAATTTTATTTATTTATTTTTTTTGAATGACCGAACTGAGTTCTATTATAAATGATGTTCAGAATACTAAGTGCAAATTCACTCATTTAATTTGTAGCCTTAAAATTATATTTCTACTCTTATTTAATTAAATGAACTAGTGAAGTTATGGGGTATTGATCAACGGGAATTTTTTTTTTTTTTTTTTTTGGGTATTGACGAGCGTTTAAGCAGCTTATTGTAATCCTCTTATTGTAATCCCAGTCTTAATGGTATTTATTTAGGTGTTGTAGCACACACTCGAGTATGATTTAAGAGTTGGTGCACTAGATAACTTCTTTAAGTGAAAAGTTGAGTTTTACTAGTAATTTCAATTTATTTACTAGTTATATTAAAAAGAGTTATTTTTTATTATATGGTTTTAGACAGGTGATTTCTATTGAATTAAAAAAAAATGGTGTAGCTAACATGCTTCTATTTCAATAGAAATTTTGGTGATTACCTTCCCTAAAAGGGGATGTATAATCCTTCGTGGCTTACCAATCTGAGACGATATTATTCATATTTTCTGCTAAGCTTTGGGTTAAATAAAGGTTTTCTCTTTTTTTTTTTTTCCCCTTAATTCATTAATCCAAAATTAATCTTGGCCAGGAATTGGAAGGTTCAGTTTCCTGTTCTTCGTAAAATTTCACTTGGGACCTGCATCTTGGGTTGGTTGAAAGTCAAAGTAAGGTCCCGATGTAGGCTGCTCCAGGCCCAATCATTCTGAACCTTGGGTCCATCCCCAGCCTCAGGCTCAGCTTATGAAGTTAGTAGTACGAATGGAAGCCCATTTTAACTTGAGGTTGGTCTAAAGCATGAATCCACAAATATCCCTCTAAAACTTAATTCTGTAATACTTTTCAAGGGTGTTGATATTTCAAATGCTACTCTTGAGGTATACACTAATAAATCTATTGGACACGAACAATAGTTTACAGATAAACCAATATATAAGAAAGCTTGTGCATACGTTAGGATTGGAGTTGACTACGTTGGGAGACCCCTATTTCCTCTAAAAGGGACTTCTATTGGGTCGATTTGGATTAATCAGGATGAAACTGGACCGAGTCAAAGACACTGAAGAAAAATAATAAGTGGAAGACTTCTCAATTATGATACTCATAATGAGGACCGAGTCCAAAGACACAAAAAAAGATAAATAAATAATTGGTAGACTTCTCAATTATGATATTCATAATGAAGCAAGGTGTATAACAACAACTAGCATAACCAACGGCAGTCAGCAGTGGTGGATCCAGGACCGCAGTGGAGCAAAATATTTTCATCCAATAGGATGATATATATTTTTAAAACACAACATTTTTATGGAAGAGAGTGTCAATGATAGTGGAGGTAATATTTTGAGTTGAATAAGAGTAATATTTATTTGACATGTAAAAATTAATTAAATTATTTTGGTATAGTAGGGACAATTGCCCACCCTCCCTTATATATAGCTCTATCAGTAATAGTCGATCTAGTGAGATGAGGAGTTAGATTTTTTAATTTAATCTTGGGTTTGAAATTTAGGAATAAAAAAATTACGTTATGAAAGTAACCCCTTAAATAGAACTCATGCAAACATTTAAATTGGATTAATCGAAATATGACTCTAAACACCGGTGGAGGGAGAAAAAAAAAACTAGGGTAATTGATTTCTCTTTAGTTGATTACTCCTCGAACAAGTTTTTGATTTTTTTTAAAGCTTCATCCAAGGTGGTCCTCCGAACTTTTTACACATGCCAAATGCTGGTAGCAAATGCTTCCAAAAAGAAACAAGACGAACATGATTAACACACAAGACCAGACCCCAAATGTGGGAGATTTAAAATCGTGCATGCAAGTTGGAAAGGGAAACGGGGACCAGAAATTTCACCATCTAAAAAGGTTGGCTTGAGACCAAGTTAACAAAGAGCAAAATGGATGTGTCATCTACGATTAGGGCAGGGCAAGAATAGGTAAGCAACATGCCCTGATTGGACCTTTCACCTTGGATTTATTTATTTATTTATTTATTTTTTATACCAACTTTCTTTAGTCACATTTGCAAGTAAAGCCAGAGATTCTTCGTCTCTGATCCCTTCCTTAATCACATTTCCTCGTCTTATCTCTCCATTCTGATTCTTTGCAGCTGACAAGTGTTGTAACTGAATACTGGTTTGATTTGACTAAGTGGCTCATTAAAAAAATAGAATTTGCTCCATATATGTCTCCTAGCAAAGTAATAAAATAAGTGAGCTTGGTGTACTAACATAGTTTGCAAATTGTTGAAGAACAAACGTTCATAGAAATCTGTGACCAACTTACACCAGGTTAGATCCGTTCATCAATTTTCGGGTTTGAATCTTAAAACTAAAAAAATATTACGTTGTAAAAACTCTATCCATAGAGAGTCTAACATTAGTTTGAGCCGAATTAGGTTCAAGATACTGGTTAGACAAGTAAAAATAAATAAATAAAGACATGACATAAATTTTTCATGATTTTGCATACTACCCTTCTAATGTTCAACTATCATGGCTTGACTCTTTGCTTTATTAGTCATAACTTTCCTCTAGTCATCGTGTCTGAATTGATAAAATATCTTGTAGAGTTTACAACTTAAAATATTTTTTTTTGTTTAAATTTACGAATTTTAATATTGTAGATGTGACAGATTATCATATGGTGACTCAGAAATGAATAGAAGCTCCAAATATGGCAAAGTCATGATAGGATGAAGGATGAAGGATTCAATTGATATCAAGAGAGATGAATTCTAACTGGTAACTGGGTAGGGTTCTAAATCTTCCAACTCTTATCACCATATGGGTTCATGGTCAAAGTTTTTGGTAGTTAGATTACCTCTCCTACATTTTGTTTAACAACCTGTTGGCACCTCAACCATGATACATGCAATTTTCTTATACTAAAAATGCACTTCTCGTACATATAACCATAATTCATATTAAAGACTAAGAGGAAAAAAAAGAAAAAAAAGAAAAGCTCATCCCCACATCCTTTTAGGGCTTCCATATGTAGATTGCCAAAGGCAGTACGGAAGGTGTGTGAAAGCATGGAGGAGGGTCGGTTCAAAACAGCCTTGCTTGCTTTCAAAATTAAGTTTGATTTCTACAGTTAATTTAAGTGATCTGAACACACAAAAAATCAAAATGAAATGAATGAGAGAGAGAGAGACACACACACACACACAAATACCAACCAAAGTGAAATCAAAACATTGGAAATGGGGAAAGGCTTGGGCTTGGGGATTGAGATGAGATCTCCTAAACACTTTTGCTTTATGAAAAATAGAAATGGTCACTGAGTGGCTTTTCTAATCACCTTTTCAAAGTACATACACACACTTATCACTCACTCACTTGAATATATCTGGACATTCCTAGCCTTATAAGTCTGGTCATATGTTGCTTTTTCCATGTTCCTAACTTTTGTATATATATGCTTTTCTATAACCTCATATTGTGAGTTTGTTATGAGAGAGAAAGGTTAAAGACAACTTTGAAGAGAGAGAGAGAGAGAGAGAGAGAGATCAGATTTTTAACTACTATGTTCAGATACTAACGTTAATGCTGGGGGGTAAATTATAAATACGATGGGCCCACTTGCTGAGCTATGAGAAATTTGCTTCCCCCATAACTTTTGTAACAAGGGATCATCTTCATACCACGCCAGGGAGTAGATTCAAGCATTTTTGAAGTAGTAAAAAAAATAAAAATAAAAAACAAACTTGTTCATATCCTTAGAAAACACTTTTGCATCACCTAACTAATAATGGATATTTTGCATTTTGGCAAACTTAAATCTTCACAAATCTAACATACCTTGTATTAAGTGGTAATATTAACAATTTCTCAAGTCTGTATTGAAGTTTTGGCTTCACCCCGTCCCACCAACATGTGGAAAATTAAGGTTAAACTACCTTTTTAGGGGCATGTTAAGCATTTTTGAAAAATAAATTATAATCAATTACAACACAAACGCATGACAATTGAATGTGGCGAAGCGTGCAGGAGGAGTTGGAAATGACCACACCCCAATATTTCTTTTCTTTTTCTTTTCTTTTTTTCAACAAATAAATACTCCTCTTGTCTAGCTGGATGCACAGGTGGGCTAGGCTGAACTAATAGTACTGGTATTTAGATTCGAATTCAAAATTAAGGGCAGAGAGAGAGAGAGAGACAGGATGGGTCATTCCTTTCTTGACACAGAGAGCAGATAAAGAGAAGTGTCCTCTTAAAAAAATAATAAGAAGAAGAAGAAATGTGATTAAAGCATAGGAGTTGGTGTTTTGCTTCCGAATCAGACCAATTGATTGAGGGAAGGAATGACTTTGTACACTTGACTATGCCTTTCTTGCCTACTAAGATCTTTGGGAATAACATCCCCCCCGCCTCCCCTTTTGTTTTTGCCCATAAAAGTTTGCCTCCTCTCATCCCAACACGTGGCATATTCATAACATACAAGAGAATGATTAAGCCTGATTTAACACAGATCAAAAGTATTAAAGGCTTATTATCTAAATGGGTTCTCCATTGCTGCAAACACTTTACAATTTCAAAATTTTACGTTTGAACTTATAAAAAATAAATAAATAAATCTACTCTGAGATCTCTATAGGATGCTATTTTACTATGATTAAAAAAAAAATCAATTGGTAGTCGAGTCCTAATTTTACAAAACAATTTCTTTAAACAAGTTTAGAACTTGTACCTAAGAAAACAAGCTAATGATAATAGTCTCCTTCCCGATTTCTGATCCAAATTTCAATTTTCGTTATAATTTAGGGAAAAAAAAAAAAAAAGTTAGAACTTGTCACCTTGTGATTACGAAGCCGGCACCTCCTTCCCCTTGGGCTACCACCTGACTGTGGACCCTTTGTTTGCCATGTAATCATTTTGATCAATAAATTTTCTGTTCATGTTGTATTGAGAAACATTTCTCGTAAGATAGGGTTTTTAAAGATATATTATGATAAGTGTTATTTCTTTAAAATATATTAATATTATTAAGAATATGTATAAAGAAATTGTTAAAAATTTATAGGAGTATGAGCAATGACTTCTCTATTAATATTAGTCTCTATCAAGATTCAGCATTAAATCCTATACTATTTGTAATAGTAATAGATAAAATTATAAAAAAAAATATTCAAAATGAAATATAATAATGTATACTTTTCATAAATGATATAGTATTAGTTGATAAAATTAATGAGAGAATTAGTACTGAATTAGAATTATGGAGCGTCACATTGAAATTCAGAAGATTTCAATTGAGTAGATTTGAAACTGAATATATGATATTTTAATTTAATGGCAATCGACAGACTGACGAAGAAACGATTAATTTGGAATGAAGAGAATTATCATAAAGTGAACGATTTAAATATTTTAGTTCCATCATTCAGAACGATGACAATATAGATGAAAATATGAATAATAAAATTCAAATGGATTTGATGAAATAGAGAAAGATATTCGGAATTCTCTATGATTATACGATATCTTTACATTTAAAGGGGAAAATTTTATAAAACTATAGTAAAATCTGCGTTATTGTATAATACTAAATGTTGGACCATTAAATAATAACATGAGTTTAAAATGACTATAACAGAATTGAAAATATTTATATAGATGTGACAAAATTAGAAAAAATAGAATTAGGAATGAAAAGATATTTAATAAGTTGGGAATTAATTCAATTGTAAACAAAATGTCAGAGTATCGGTTAATGTGTTTCGGACATGTGCGATGTAAATTCAAGAATGTACCTGTTAGGAGAACTAAGAATTTAAATATAGGAGATTTAGTAAAATATAGTGATAAATCATTAAAAAGTTGGATACAAGTTCTCCGCAAAAGCACAATAGTTATGAATTTAGATAAAAAAATGATTTTTGATAGAAATAAATAGCGTAAGAGAATCCGAATTCGCACAAATTAAATCATTTTATTTATTTATTTGTTTATTTATTTATTTATTTTATTTATCTATTTTTTACTTCGATATTTATTTTTCAAATGATCGATTTTAAATTTTGAGATAAAAAGATTAAATTATTGTTTTTGTATCGAGAAACATTATGTGTATTAGGATTTTTTAAAATATTTAATAAAATTGTAATGATATAAAATATTATTGTTATAAAAAATTTTCAATAACAAAAGATAAAAATCTTACATAATCAATGTATTAATACAATTCTATGACATATAGTTTATCATTCGATAGATCAATCAGTGTTTGGTTGTGTCAAGCTGCAATTCTTTGCTTGAAGACGGGCTCAACGAGAAGAATCAATAAAAGCCAAGGACAGAGACAGCCCACACAGTTGGCTGGCTGGGTAAGTTAAAGGCAATCCAATCCCGAGCGTGTCTTTGGCCCCCCATTGCCCAAAGCAAAAAGACAATATCGAAAAACCCCAAACATACCCATTATTTTCCTGACAACCGACAATACCCAGTAACCAAATTCTCGGTCTAAAAGTACTCTCTCTCCCCATGTCCCCCTCCCTCTCCCTCCTCTGCGATGCAGGGAAGGCAGTGACCGGTGATAGCCGGTAAAATTCAGGGATGGTGGCCCCCATAAATGTCTGGTGACCGTACTGAAGTATCTCTGACCAAATTAAAACTGAGCACAACTAGTCAGTCTGGGGTCTGGCTCCGGGGCGGGGTTAAGACAAAATGCTACACTACAGAGAGACAGAGAGAGAGAGAAAGAGAGAGGTTCTATTCTTTATAGAATCTTTTTCTTTTCTGAAGGTACAGAAAGATCTTCCCACAATTCCAATTAGGATTATGTGTGGGTGAGTTTCATTTCTTTCACTCAATGCATTCTTTGCCTTGGATTTGAGGTCTTGCTTACTCCCTGGCTCTGCAACCTTGAGCTTGATTGGACCATTCAGACTTTGATTTCCCCAATTTTAGTTTTCCTACTTTTGGGATATGGATTGGTTCAAAATTATGTGAATCTTACTCGACCAAGTATTTAATTTGTCCATTGTAGTTGTTTTTATTAGTTTTTTTTATGAAATATTTTTTTATAATTATATTTTATTAATTTGGTTTTAGCCATAATCATATCCTTTTTTTTTTTAGAGAATTTTTTTTAAAAAAAATTTAAATTCGAATCTTAATTAAAAAATTTAATATTTTTTTTGTTAAATCAATTGTCTGGTGGTTCCTGTAATTGTTATCCAAAGGCATCCTTGATAGGTAGTGTTTTTGAATCAACTAAATTAATGACAAACTTAATAGATGTTTATAGGAAGAATGATTTTTAGATTCAATAATCAACTAAATAATTTATAATCATTATCTTTAAAAGGGGTTCTAAATTTAAATTTCAATTAACTACAAATTATTCCCTATGGTTTGACAGAATTTATAATTGCATTTTATGATTTGAAAACCCTCATTCCTTCATCTCTCTCTCTCTCTCTCTCTCTCATGAAACCTTTGCACCTTCCTCCTTCATCCCTTATTGAAACCGCCTCAGCTCTCTCCCTCTCCCTCTCTCCCTCCCCCCCTAACTTTTCAAAATTTTACTTCAATCAATACAACAATATCAAACCCTTCTTTATCCTCAATTTGGAACTCTTCGCTAGAATCCACCATTACCCATGATACCAAATTGTCCTAAATCATAAATTATAGAATAGAGACATTTTAAATCAAATATATCTCTCCTACTTAATTATAATAATTCAAATAAATAAGCATGTAGCACTTTATTCCTTTGTGGGTAAAAATTAATAAGTAAAAATTTTCAAAATATTCTGGAAATGGGAAATTGTCTAGAAATATTCTAATCTTAGGAAAGGGACTAACTCCTAAACTAGCCTGAATATAGAAAAGAGTCTTATGAACCCTACAAATGCTAACGACAAGAGGGTTCTTTGTCATCTCATGCATGAGCCCTAAAGTGCCAAACCCAAAGGATATCCTTTGCATTTTATCCCAAAAGAAATATATTCTTAATAATGATTATTTTCTTAAAATTATTAAAATCTTACATTAATTAAATCATGGTATATATTCATATAAACTCTTTATTTTAACAGCTGACTTTTAAAATAAAAATAAATTTTTTCTAGCATAATATTAGAATCATACTAAAAGTCCAATCTGTTTACTCAAACTTATTAATTTGTTTAATTTTAGCGAACGGTTTAATCTATTTTTTTAGCTCCACTATAGTAAATTTATAATCTCGAATTATAATTTTCAAACTAAAAAGAAAAACCCTGGTTGGGGATAGCTATTGAAATTCAGAAATGTCCATGTGTGTGTGTGTGTGTGGATGTGGAGTCTCTCTCTCTCTCTCAGCTAATTAAATAAGAAGACGAAGAAAACTATTTAAATGAAGGGTATTTTCCATTAACGAGACTAGTAGAGAAATAATAAATGAAAAGCCATATTTGCATCTTCAACCAGAAAAAAAGGTGAAACGCTAATTAAAACATTTTTAAACTTTTGCAATTAATCCCCACCTTTTTTTTTTTTTTTTTTTTTGAAATCATGTCTTATTACAATCTTTGTTTTGGTATACAAGGATTATTTCTTAGAGTTTGGATTGAGACTCATGATTATATTATTTAATTAGTAGAAAAAATATTCAAAAATGTTTAGAAAATTTTGATTATTAGATGTCTATTTTTTTTAGTAAAAATTATTATATGGGGGAAGAGTTATAATTGGTTTAACTAAATACATAAAAGAAAATTATTAGAAAGCAATTTTACAATTGGAAAATACTGATTGGCTAAAATATATTCTCAATCAAACTTGATTAAGCAATATTTCTGCATAACAAGATCGCGTAAAATAGAAAAAGGAGAACAAGAGAAAGATAATTTCTTTGATTTATACTTCATCATCTTTTAAGCACCTCAAAATTCAAATATTTATGCACAACGAGATCGCCATTAATTTTTTTGGGGGGGTTTTATACTCAAGGGGAAAAAGATTAATGATTTTTAAAATTTTTATGTTTTAGCATAGTATTCATAATGTTTAAATATTGATTATTTCATTTTCTACTATTATTTTCCATATTTGTTATATTTTTTTCTCACATTTTTTCCGTAAACAAAATTTACAAAGGAAAAAGAGAAAGGAATTATTTTGACCTTCTAAGTGATTTTGTTTGATGGAAGGGTGACTCTAACAACTGAAAACATAATTCATTTTTTATTTTTGTTTTTTAATTATCAAATTAATAGTATTGCGAGAGAATCTGACTCCACTCCAATCATAAATGTTAGGAATCAAAGTTAATCTCAATATGGTATCAAAATCATTTCAAAATTTAATTTGTCCCTTATAGTGTTTGAAATTTAGTCCAAATCTGTTCTATCGGATTCTTGAGTCATCTTTTTTTTTTTTCCCGTATCTGGATTTCATCTAAATAATTCAGTTTGAGCACTGTGGAGCTCATTTTATGGGGTTGGCTTTCTCAAGTCTTTTTACTCTATTCTCAGAACTTGAAATTTAGATTTCTGATTAAGAAAGAGGAGTCCTGAGTCATTTATAGAGCAAGAATGTCAAAATTTCACATCGATTAACTTAACTTTTTGAGTGCAATATTTAAACATGAAAATTCTAGTTTAATCTCTTGAGCAAGGATGTCAAAATTTTCTCTTCGAGTCACATTAAAACTTAATTTTGTTATGTTGATATAATAAATAAGAATAACAAAATTTTATTGTTTTATATAAATATTCCAAACTAAAAGCCTTTCCCATTTTAAAGTATCTGAGTAACAGAATTTTCCTAATAAACTCAATGTTTTTTTCAATTATTATTACTATTATTATTATTATTATTATTATTCATGAGGCAATTGTTTAATTTTCTTTTGGGGGCCTTTTAATGTTCAGAATGGAATTTAGATGGAAATTGTTTGTTTTAAATGTTTATTTTAGGTTTGTTTACAAATTAGACTAAATTATTAGACATTTTTAAAATTAATCTCCATATGTATAATTGGAATTATTTCCATTCTTAAAATAAACTCCTTTTGACTTTCCCAATCATTTTTTTTTTTTTTTTTTTGGTTCTAGAATATGTTAAGACGGAAGTCTCAGTGAGCCCATGCATGCCATTCGAGAATTTTATATGCATGTAATATACAAATCAATTATACATATATACACATATATTATTATTATTATTTATAAAAATATAATCATTATATTTTGTATTTATACTTTTGTTCACGTATTCTTATAAATTATTGTTTTTCTGTATTATTTTTATACGCATTTTCATTTCCTGTTTCCGTATTCGTGTAATCTGGGTGCATCTCTTAAAGCAAATATGTAGGGTAGGGTTTTGTTCCACCAAAAACGTAATTATGTAACCCCCAACTCCACTTCAATTAATTTATTAATTACATTCTTTGGTACAAAAATATGACTTTTTTAACTCCTAAATCCTAAATAATTCAAACTATAGAGTTTAATACGAACCAAGTTTTGCTCATGCAACTCGTCACCAGGATTCATAACTCAAAATAAATCTTTTACTTATCACTCTAAATTATTGCCAATCCTAATGTGTTGTAGCAATAGACCCAAACTCCTATGCATGATTTTACTTGAGAATTTTATAATAATTACTCTAAATACTTCCCAAAAATCTTAAATTAGCCAAACTCAAGAACACTTCTCACTTTTTTTTTTCCCTTTTTTTGGGATTTTTTTTTGGGGGGGTTTGGTTTTAGGATCATGAATACGTTTTGTCACCTAAACACATTAATTATCCAAGGACATTTCAATCCCATTGTCTTTATGGTTTGGCATAAAATTTTCAACCTACCAAAATAATTAGCATCTCATCTTTTTTTGAGAGGGGGTGGATAAGTATGGAAAATACATGCTATATGTATTTATAATAATTTTATTTTACTTTAATTAGAATGGTAGAAGGGACAAAAAAAAAAAAAAAAAAAAAACACCCGAATGATTACGAAATTATTCAAAATAAAATTTTCTTCTTTCTCAGAGAGAGAGAGATTGATGGGATTGTTGATGTTGATGATTAGTCAAAAACTAGAGGAAACATCCGCTGATAAAACAAATCCTAACCTTTCGATACAGACCTTTCTTATTCCGATCGCCACCAATCATATTCTGCCACGTGTCACATAAGCCAAACCCCATAACGTATACATCTCCTTGCATCACCCCAACATAGCTGGACCCACATGTCTTCCTTCTTCAAACTCCTCTCCCTCCTCACGACTCTCTCGTTTTAACTTTTTTTTTTTAAAAAAAAAAAAAAATTCAAATATGCACAATAAATACGTAATAAATATAACGGTATGCGCCGTTAAGTAACGGAGGGACGTCACATCCCTCGCCCACATATAAATACGGCTCCACGAGAAAGGATTTTGTTTACTCTCTTCGCTCTGCTGCTTTCTCGCTCTCTCGTCCCTCTGTTCTTCGGACAAACCGGACCAAATTAGGACCTGTTTTCACAATATTCTCTGGGTTCTATTCTCGTCCTTTCCCGAGATTTCGGCTCCAATTTGGCCGGATTTTCTCTGTCTCACTATTTGGGGGGGGGGAGAGGGGGATTCTGCGTATCGTTTTAGAGCCAAGATTTTCGTTTGTCCCTGGGTAAAATCTCACTGTCTGAAGACGCATTTGGATGAGTTTCCTTATTAGTACTCGATTCTGTGAAGTGAGAGTTTGATTTCTTTTACATTGTTGTTTAGGGTTTTCCTTTTCCTACTGAAGTGATTGCATTTGCTTTTTCAATACCCATTTTCAACGACTCGATTCAAAGCAGATTGACTTAACTTGTTTTTGAAGGTATTACCTCTCTCTCTCGCTCTAGAAATTCTGCTATTTCTTTTTGATGATTTTAGTTTTATTTTGTGATTAATTATTTCGATTGAGTATAAATGTTAATCAAGATTGGGATGATCACGATTTGTGATTTTTTTTTTTTTTTGGTGCAGTTCCATGTCAAATTTCTCAAGTTGAAAGAAGAGGGAGAAAGAAGAAGAAGAGGAGAGAGAAAGGGGGTGTGTGTTTGGGTAAGTCGTTTTCGAGTCGATAATAATGAATGTGTCTATCTTTTGTCTGCTTCATTGGATCACCAAAACGCTTTCAACCCAAAGAAAATCCCCCCCGCCCCCAAAACGCGTTCATGTCAATAAAGCGATTGAGCCCCCTGCCTCTGGATGGACCAGTTTCTTCTCCCTGGTCCATTACCCTAAAGACAGAGAGAGAAAATAATAAAAGAAAAAGGGTAGAAAACAGATTCTCCTCTCTCTCTCTCTCACTTGATATCACACCCACTGCCCACTTTTGCATTTTTTTCTTGAACAATGAATTGAAGACTGATGTGATATTAAATCAAAAGCAAAAGATAAAAAAAAGGGGTGGGCGCATTCCCCATTTTACACTGATGATTATAAATAATCTCGTCAGAAACTTCGGCTATTATTTTATTTTTTGCATAAATTAAACTGCACACTCTCTCTCACCGATCTCTGTCTGCTTCAATTATTGATTGATTGCTTGGGGGGTTTCAGTCCCTGATCCCGAGCTCCCTAATGTTGTTTTATTTTTGCATTTTTCCTTTTTGGGGATTGTTTGGTTTCAGAAAAATTAGTGTGGACATTATGAATTGGTAAAATGGGATTGAGAGTGGGAGCTTGGGTTGAATGGAATCTTTGGATTTGAAGGCATGGAAAAGAAGAGTTGTTTGGTTGTGAGGAAAGGTATTTTCAAAATATGAAATGGAAAATTTTTATCGAAAGTTGTGTTGGAGGACTCTCTTTTTCGGTTTTGCCACTCCATTTGGAAAGGGTGTGAGCTTGCATCAAACCTCCAATCATTTTATAATTTTGTATATTTTTTTTGGATTTCTTTTTTATTTGTATCCTATTTTGATGCAATTTATTTGGAACATTTGATATTTCATCTTAGGATATTTGAGATGATAATTTTGATGAATATGAGGCAGTTGGACCAACAAGGGATTTTTTTTTTCCCATAATAATCGCACAAATCAAACAAAAGACAGCAATCCACTAGATTTGAGCCATATGATTTGATAGAGGGTCAATTTTGATCATTTCATGTGGACAGCATCACCAACACATTGACATGGATCAATAAATAAATAAATATATATATATATATATATATTCTCATGTGCGTATATTGCAGTATGCATATATTTTCTTTCTTTATAGCTAATTATAAAAATAAATTGTGGGACCCTCTAGAAGAAGTTCCCTGAACCATAAGATATGCAGAATGTTCTAATGTCTAGGAAAAGATCAAAATTACCCATCACATAAAAAAAGGAAGAATAATAAAAAATGAAAAGAAAAATAATGTTGGGGTAGTACAGTACGTGAACGACAACATCCTTAAACTGAGAGCACCTTTGTTGGAAGGAGAATTTGTACAATCCCCAACACTATATGGCATCACCTCCCCTCTAAATAAATTTCTGATATTTAGACATTATTTATATTTTTTCATACCCATATTATTAATTTTTTATTTATTTTCTTTTACAGGTGGGAATATTTTGTAAATTAAGAGCAAGAAGAAGGTGGCAGAATGTTGACATGTATATCATGTTCAAAGCAAATGGAGGAAGGGGAAGATGATGGAGCGCGTGGGACACCGAGTACAAAAGAAGCCGTCAAAAGCCTGACGGCGCAGGTTCTAATCCTACACCCTCCCTCACCTTGCACCATTATTAATTTTTTTTTCCTTTTTCTGCTTTTGCTTTTCCTTTGCTTCCTGCAATTGTGAAACAAACAAAATCACAAACCCATCATAAGTGTCTGATCAATTCAGGCTTTGCGTAGGGACCTCCTTCACTTATATTAATTATTATTTCTTTTTTGGGCTTTCGCTGACAAACATTGGTTAGAGAGAGAAGGGGGGTTATATTCCTCTGCTATGGGCAACAGGGATTTTGTATTGCACAGTGTCACCACGTGGAAATGAAATAATCTATAGATAGAAAAAGGAAAGTTAGAAAGGATTGCGGTGGACATCCGGCAGATAAGACAGTGACTAGGTCGACTGTGACGTGAGGTTACCACTAGACCCTGGTGTTGCGTCTGGGCTAGACAAAGGTCTTAGGTTTCTACTATCGCTCTATCACTTGGCTTGTGAGGTTCTATCTTGTCATTTTCCTGATTTACTTACAAAATTATAAGTGGGGTTTTTATTTTGAGTTTTTATTGACCCAGGGAACATGTTTTGGCTAGTGGGTCATGCGTAGACAGGCAGCAGGACTGGATATTACTTGGCTGTACTGATACAGATACTCGAGACATGCTAACCCTGTACTCCAACAATATGATTCCTTAGGTTTCCTTAGGTTTCGTTCACTGCAGCATCTTGGCAAAACCAATACAAATTTCTCTTTGGAATATTTTAAAATCAATATTCTTTGTTCTGTACTAAAAATAGGGCAAATTAATTTGTGTTTGGCATCCGTCTAGGTGGCAGCTATGTTAGTGGAACAAATTATTTCCTCGTCCCCCACCCCCTCCCCCAAAAAAAATAAAATTAACAAGGCATTCCTTGATGGCTACCTTCTTAATGAATTATTGATTGAAAAAAACAGGATATGGTTCTGATTTGGATAGGAAAGAAAAACATAAACATTTTGATTAAGAATCTCCAACCTCAACCCATTCCAAAAATTGCATTATACATTTATGTTCCACTGGAACCTCTGCTTTTGGTCTAAGAAAGTTTATCGAGTTGATGCTGATGGAGTAAATATTTTAGAATCAAGTCTCCAAGATTGCAGTATTTGCTTCATTGACTTGAGCTTGCTGTCTTACCCTCCTCCTTTCTAGTTGGGGCAGAGAATTCTTCTAATCATAATTTGGGCAAAACCATAAAACCTCCATAACTTCAGCTCTATGCCTGCTATTGAGTAAAGCCAAGGATAGTTTCCAACATCCATATCCAATGTGTATTTAAAGTTGAAGCAATTTGATTTTATTGTCTTTTTTTCCCCCCTGCTCAATGTTACTATTTTAAAAAGATGCAGTTCTGCTTGGGAGAATTCAAAAGGGACGCCTTTTTGGTGAAGACTCCCTAGAATGCTATGCAAATGTCATGACAGAACATTGACATTAATTCCACGCAGAAAAATTAAACGGTAGGGGAATCTTTAAAAAAGACACGGGCTATTCAGAGTGGGAAACTAGGTGTTAGTGCGACCCCACCATTGAATTCTTGTCTACCTCTTCTGCAATTTGGAAGGGCTAACTCAACCACTAATGTGAAACCAATTTATACCCTAATGAATTCATTGGCAAAATAGATTATCATATGTTTCTCCATCAAATCATGAGATGTAACATAGGACTGAACATGACTCAACACGCCATGGAGACATACTCACTTATGTTTATTACATATATTATACTTGAAAATATAGTTTTACAAAAATAAAATATTCAATTTTATAAAAGCTTTGCTTTGCTATTATCTCAATAGAGATTAAGTTTTTAAGCTCTAACCTACAAAACTAAGTCATCTTAAGTATGTCTTTCAGGGTGTTGCACACTACTCATTATTAGAAGGGAAAATGCCACACTGATCATCACTTGTATCTATAGTGGTGAATTACGTTTACTGTGTTGGCACGATTGGTCTATCAGGTCTTTATGCAAGAGCAAATTGTGTGCTCTATTACTAGCTAGATTTATATATTGACTATGACCGGAAGGTGTACTTGGATTCTCAAAAACTAAGATTAGGTATCCACTCACAACAAAACCTTAAGAACGGGGAAAAGGGGGAAAAATTGAAAACAAGAATGTTGAGTTTTGTTTCGATTGCTGATGCCCTCTGGAAATAGGAGACTAGTGCTTTTGAGAAACCAAAGGAGGTCAACTTCTTAGATTGTTGTCAAAGAGGTCTCTCTTCTTCAATTTCATCAATAGTACTTACAGGCTGTGCAGGACGGATGGGGTTGGAGGCTTACAATGCCATGTTGACGGCCAAACAATCTAGTCTATTCCTGGTGTGTTATGCCATTCTGTGTTTGGCTTCACGGATGCTGCCCAATGTATCATCAACTGCTTCCAATATCAATTGATATTCTCCAGTAGAATCGTTTAACTGCTTTTAGGTTATAACTAGTGCACTAAAGATGGCCTCACCAGGTGAATAGACTTATATGCTTGAGCTTGGTAATACATGTGACAAGAAATTGTTTTCAAAACACATGCTGGTACCTTGCTCAATTCAAGCTCTTTATGTATGTTGTTGTGTTCAACTAAGTAGATTATGCTGTTTGTCGGAAGCCAATTCAATCGTCTATTAATCACAAACGGGGAAGGATTTAAGGGGACACTAGCCCCCCCCCCCCAAAAAAAAAAAATCCAAGAGTAAACTCCTAATATGCTTAGGTTTTTTCCTTTACACCCTTTGAAAATCTTCAACCCCCTCTCCCCCACCACCCCAAAAAAAATCCATGTGTAAACTTCATATGTTTAGGCTTTTCCCTTTATACGCTTTTGAAAATCTTCATCTCCCACCCGCCCACCAATTCTTTGCTTTTGGATCCGTTATTGATAACAAACCAATTCACATGAGACAATTTCTCCCATTCAGCTTCAATAGTTGCCGTGTGATTTCGCCTTCCCTGTGTGCATTTACATATCAAAAGGGGGAAAAAAATAAAATCATACAAGAGAATAATAGCTTTAATGTGGGCTATTTACCTTTTACCTCAATCAATTCTTGAAAAAATTTGGTCTGTGGGATTTTATTTTGGATTGCTTTTCATCGTCTTTTCTGTTATTATTATAGCTCAAGTTTTGACAAGCAAGAGATGCATACACAGAGCCAGCTCTTAATAACAGAATATATAGCACCTAAAAAAATCTAAATTTTCTATGATGCAGATCAAGGATATGGCATTGAAATTCTCAGGTGCTTACAAGCAGTGCAAGCCCTGCACAGGCCCCACCACCTATAAGAAAGGACAGAGACCTTATCCAGACTTTGATACTGCATCAGAAGGGATTCCCTACCCATACATAGCTAGCTCTAGCTCCACTCCAGCTTGGGACTTTCCAAGTGCTGGACGACATACCTCCATGAGGACTGACTCAAGGTTCACTGGAGCATTTAGTGGTGATAGGACCCCTGGTGGAGCAGAATCTATCTCAGCACAGTCTTGTGATGTTGTACTAGAAGATGAAGCTGAGCCCAAAGAATGGATGGCTCAGGTGGAACCTGGTGTACACATCACTTTTGTGACTCTACCTAATGGAGGAAATGATCTAAAGCGAATTCGCTTCAGGTATCTCATCAGTCATCCAATTTGAAAACCATAACATGTATCGGCTTAAGTTTACCTACATTGATGCATAAAATCAACTAAACCAACATCATTTAGAATATTCTATAGTTGCATAACAAAATGAAAAATCTAGGCCAAGGATATGAGGTGATATCTAGATAAATTTGGTCCATAATATTGGGGCACATGGTTCTGATACCTCTGGATTAACAGATAGATAATCTTAGATAATTTGCATGGCAAGGAACTGCCAATAAGTTTTTCTTAAAAATCTGCAGTAGGTTGAAATATCTATATTATTATAGTCGTGTTTATTAAAATAGATAAAAGCCTATCTCAACCATTGTGTTCAAGGAAATTAAGAAGTGCATTCTTTTGAACTCTTCTCGTGGGATGGCATGCTTAGCTTGAAACAACTGATAAGTACTTCTTTTATAATAGATAGGGGTATTGTGGTGTGTAATCAATAATGGTTGCATGTCCTTTCGAAAGCTAGCACTGGATTAAGGAAAAAGAAAAAATAATTAAGATTTTTGCAGTATGGTGGCAAGGATCACTCCTAGCTCTGGATTAAGGAAAGAGAAAAAATCATTAAAATCTCTGCAGTATGGTGGCAAGGATCACTCCTCCAAAGGCAAAATTTGTAGCACAAGGGGTACCTTGAATCCTTGGGCTACCAACTTAGCTATATATCTTCTGGTGTTTCTTTAATATGTATTTATTTTTTAAGAGCCCAGACTAATTACCCTGGGCATCTAAAATTTGAAGCCGCGAGATGTTTAACAAATGGCAAGCACAGCGATGGTGGGGTGAGAATTATGACCGCATCATGGAGCTGTATAACGTGCAGAGGTTCAATCGCCAAGCCCTTCATACCCCACCAAGATCTGAGGATGAGGTATACCTTCAATCTCCCCTTGTTTTTTCTAGCATGGCCTCCACAAAGACAAAAACCACCCTTCCCTTACAAAGGGAAAAAAATTTACACTTCATGGTCTTTCCATTTCATTTGTTTACTTGCTTTTTATTTCATGTAAATGCTCCCTGCTCAGCATGATCTACAATAAGAGCTATAAACTGTGGAACAAATGGGTTTAATGCTACAACTGTACTCCATTTTCCTTGTTGCAAATAAGGATAACTTGGCTTATCATGTGCTGATAGAATGATTAGTCTGCCTTGGTAATTTTGTGGCAGATGGAACATCCCATTTATATAGCCATACGAATAAGACTGTATAATGTAAATCAAGAAGGTTATTATTCCATGTGTAAGCCTTTCTTTTACCCATCATATCCTGCAAAAGTTTCTCGGCACAGTTCCTGCCCTCCCTCTCCCCCAAAAAAAATGAACCTTTTTTATGGTAAAATCTCTTGGCAATGGCATTGTAAAGTTTTATGTTTTTCTGTTTGTAGAGAATGGTTCATCTGCACTGATATAGTTCCTGTTAGTCCCGTTTATACTTTGAAACATCTTTTGATAAAAACCTTTGGCTTCTTGCATCATTTAGTACTAGACAACCTGCACTGGTATGGCAGATGTTCACATCGCCGGCTTATATTTATTCTGTCTTTTAGGTAATTAACCAAAAAAAAAAAAAAACTGAAAATGTATTTGCACTTCATGCAGAGAGATTCATCTTACTCAAAGATGGGGTCTGCAAGGGAAAGTCCTATGGCTTCATCTATGCCTAGGAACTATTATAAACCCTCTGGAAATAGAGGGTATTTCCCACCTGAATCTTCAGATCAAGGTGTTCAGCACTACAATGCCAGCTCAAGTGCATATGGTCCTGGTGGCCCAAAGGGTGAAACATCTTCTTTTGATGCCTCACGAACAACAACCTCATCTAGAGATGAGGCTTCCGTTTCCATAAGCAATGCCAGTGATCTCGAGTCAGAGTGGGTTGAGCAAGATGAGCCCGGGGTCTACATTACGATCAGACAATTGGCTGATGGCACAAGGGAGCTCCGCCGAGTTAGATTCAGGTATTAAATCCTGTCTTCCTCTTACCTTTGGTCATTGTTTGCCAATATGACTGCAATAAAAGGAGACCATGGACATGCAACATTTTTTCCTGGAACAAGGAGCTCAATAAGGATACGGAATGGGAAATCAAGAGATTATGGTAGCATTTGAGAAAACATGAAACTCATATCCTACTCATACCCCATTCATTACCGCGTGTTCAACAAGGTCGTGGAATTTGTATATAGTTACTGGAACAGAATGCTTTGTTATTTGTTCCTCAGGTTCTCACTCTGTGGGGGAGAGAGACAGAAAGAGAGTACATGGTAGGAACCATCCACTGGTGGAGCCAGGAGGGACTATTGCCCCATGGCACCAAAAATTTCTCTACATCAATTTTTTTTTTTTAATTAATTTGGCAAAATTTTTAACATATATTGAAAATTGAACCCCCATATCATAATTTGTTTAAAATAATTAAGCAAAAGATGAAAAACGTTCGAATGCAATTTGATGAATAAAAAATATTGATTTTGGAGCAAAATTGATTTGGTAAAGATCTATAGTGTGTATCATTTTGGAAGTTTTCGAAATTCATGATTAATACCTTTAATATATCATTTTTTGGGAAGTTTTCATAACCAATGCATCCAATGATTGATGTCTTCCTTTTTCTGATATGGGCAGTCGTGAAAGGTTTGGGGAGGTGCATGCAAAGCTGTGGTGGGAAGAGAACAGAGAGAGAATACAAGCTCAATACCTTTGACTGATTTAATTATTGCAGAAGTTAGCACTCAAAAGCAAAACGAAAATTTTAGGGAGATTTTGTAAAAATGGAAGCACTCCATTTTGCATTTCTCCAGATGGTTATTCAGAAAGGTGGATTCACTTGATAGTGGCAGTTAGCTACTAGTCAGTCCTCTGAAGGATTTTAGTGAAAGGTCTACCCGGATGACTGCATTTCAGTCTCTTTGCCCTATGACACGCAGGAGTAATGAATTGAATTGCTCTTCGCAATGACAAACAAATGATTTGGTTTTCCTTTTTGTTGTCTGAATATGCTTTGTTCTGTTTCGGGATAATTTTCAGCCTTGTGGGCTACCAATTTAGTTTGTGTTTATTATTTGTTACACATCTTACAAGAATGAGAAAAGGATTTTTACAATCATTGTTGCTACGCTAGCTAGCACTGTTCATTATACTCATTTTATCATTCAAATTAACCAAAGGTGCTCATCTTCCGCTTGCATAAACCTCAACTCTTGTATAGAGAAAGATCTTCAAACCTTATTTGGACCTCTTGGTGATAATGTCTCTGGCTGTCCCATCCTACCGTCAAGTTTTAATGGGTCTGTGCTGCTGAGGAGAAGGAAATTCTCCGGAAACTATCAACGCTCTGAGACTTATCATTTAGTAGATATAATCGCATTGTATCACAGGCCAACATTTACATGGACTCTGAAGCACGCTATGTCATCTAAGATTGTTCCAAGCATCAAACGAGACCAGCCTATTGCCGATGCAAGTGATTTGAGTTAAACCGTTAATTAGAATCGAACCGAATCGAAATTTTCGGTTTGGTTTGGTTTTTTTTTTTTAAAAAAATTCAGTTCAAACCGAACCAAAGTAAAATTATTTCGATTCAGTTTCGGTTTTATTTTTTAAATTCGATTCGATTCGGTTTGAACCGAACTAGTATTATTTTAATATTTTTATATTAAAAAATTTAATTTAATTAATTTTTTCTTACATTTTTTTGATATTGAAATGATATATTATGTTATATTATTTTAAAAAAATATTATTCATGAGAATATTTTTCTCTAAAATTATTCATGATAATGATATGGTTTAAATAAAAAAATATTATTTTAAAATCTAAACCAATTTAAAACTATTTTTAAATTTAAATCCTAAATAGTTCTAAAAATATTATGTTTGGATAAGAAAAAAGAAAACTCATATATTTTTACATATTAATGATAAATGATATCTCTTTATACCTAAAAAAAGGTGGTAAATGAAAAAAAAAATCAATTTAAATTGAACCAAACCAAATTGAACCAAATTTTTTCGATTCGGTTTGATTTAAATCGAATTAAATTCGGTTCGGTTTTTTGTTTAAATTTTTTTAAAATTTCAATTTTTGATTCGATTTAGTTTGGACATTAACCAAGCCGAATCGAACCGTTTACGCTCATATTGCCATCTAAGATGATTCTATTACTCTTCTTCTTTGTTCTTTTTTTTTTGGGGGGGGGGGGGAAGATGATGCAGCAAATTACCAGTTTGGTTCGCACACTCACCAACCGGTATCCCCACCTTGACAATGTGACGTCATATTAGCACACTCGTTAACCTAGACAATGTTACGTCATATTAGCAAACTCACTCACCGACCCTTTTTCACAATAAATAAACGTGCTACTTTTGAACAGTGGTTTCACAAGAATCAGCTAGACCAACATGTGCCCCTCTAGCACCTTTCTTATACCCCTCCCATTATTGCGGGATAATCCTCATTGGTTTGTGGGAGTGACATCAACTTCCGACTGGTGTGTTTATCGGAGGCCAACCTTGCCTTCAATGATCATTCACATCCAGCTTATTGAATCTCTTCACGATCACAAACCCCTTATGCCAACATTATACTTTTCCCCACGTCCCGCCATCGCAGACCGTGACAGTAGGGCTGTCAAATAGGCCTAAGCGCTAAGCAAACCCAAGCTTGAGATCTTGAGCCCCGTGTTACTCTCTGAGACTCGGTTTTCCTCTTCACCATTAGGCCATAAAACGATCAAAATTTGGAGTCTGAACTAAATTTTACCGCCTTTTGATCCCTTTTCTATCAATAATGGTTCTCTCTAACTCATGCCTGGAATTGTCCCATGCTTGTGTTATTTCTTCTGTGCTTATGGAGGCTAAACTTGCCGTTTGTAAGTTGTTTGACTGGGTATATACATTGAAGGGGAGTGCAGTAAGAGGAATTTCTGTTAAAGTGATCTTCGAAAAATTGTGAATGGCAACGAGGGAACGCAAAACCAGCTGCGCCTTTCTTCCCCCTAGTTCCCATATTAAATCAGATTTTGAGCTTAAAAGCATACATGCCATCGTTCACTGACGAATAATAGGGCATCTTACAAGCAAAACCGTTCCTCTTCCAGATGATAGAAATCATTAGTCCACCGTCCGAGATTCCCTTCTCACCTTGGAATAGCTGCTCAATTGTCGTGGTCAACCTAAACCCCAGGCTTATTTTTTCTTGACCATGATTGGAATATAGTATTAAATCCAGGTACGAGAATGTCACAATAAGGCATCACAGAGTTCACCGGAGCAAGTGCAACCGAGCACATATTAGGCAATAATAACCAAACGTAATATGTAGAACAAATCACAAGGGTGACAGGAAGGTTAAACATCAGTATTGATCAAGGCAAGCTTGTTACATGCTTTATTAGGACTAACATATCCCACCCGTAAGGACTTCAATACCACTAGTCACAATGGAGACCGACTAGCCTTATCCCGCAACTTTCCTGGTAAAGCTTCTTCCAGGCTGAATCTCCTGGGATCGTCCAAGAAACAAGTCAGACTGACCATGCCATCCCCCAGCCTTCAACGGTGGCGGAAGGGATTGTCTTGCTGGCTGTCTGCCAGAACCAATTGCCATGTTCGCAAACTTGTCCGCAGTGTCTGCAACTCCACGTACAATCCTGTTGCTGTTAATAGAAGCTGGAAAAGGAACAGAGTTTTATCAATTAGTCCCACTCAAAAAAAATGTCAGATGTCAATAAAGCAGACCTGTAATCTAATCTTTAAATTTGATGCATGTGCAAGAAACTCTTGAAGACCCTTGACCCCAATCATTCTACATTAGCAATCAACCTCTTAATAATTGAACATGTTTCAGCGGACCCATGCTTAACCTATCCATTGACCACCTGGTTTGGAAAAAGGGGCATGTAGTTTTATATTTTTCTAGAAAACCTCAATCAAGTTAGGATGGTATGTTAGACTGGGTTGAGCCCCTGCCATACAGAACCAACCGCATTTACTATGTTTTCCATGAAAGGAGTCGCCTCCAAAATCAGACCTTTGATAACAATACGTTGTAAGCAAATGTAATTATAACATTCACACACGTTATAGGCAAATCACTACCACAATGTGGAATCAAGAAACAAACTGAGAAGTCTACGGTAACAAGAAAAATATTAAGACATCCTGCAGATATCAAGGACAGTATGACCAGGACTTCAAGCAGTCTGAACTCGGAAAAGACTAGCCACTCCAAGCAAGACATTGTGTCTTTTTTAGAATATGCTACTACATGCATATTTGAAACAAAAGAGAAATTATGGAAAGCTAATGGAATTAAAAAGCAACTCCAGGAAACACTATATATAAGAATCAGAACATACAGGGGCTATTCCTTGCAGGAGGTCGATACTTCGCTGGCTTGGCTGTGTTCTTCGGGATTTTGTCATTCTTAATCACATCCTATTTCCACAAATAAAAGATTAACCAATTCAGGTTTGATCTCAAGATCTCATAAATAAGCAACAAAAGCCAAGCTATTGATACCAGAGAATAATGCAAGCTTAAGTAAAAACTCAAAACTCTCACCCTATTATCAATTAGAGGGTTCCGGCCCTTTGCCTGGACATCCATTTCAAGCTTGCGGTGGACACCTGAGAAGAATCAAGAAGACAATTTTATAAGTTTCAATCTTTTTCAGCACTTATGGTAGCACAGTGCAGGAATGAGCCTATTTTGCCGCTGCTAAACGCAGCACAAGATGTATTAGATAGAACAAAGTGTAGTTATCACAAAATCGAATTCAATCTCCATCCTGGGAAAACTCATAAATCCTTGAGGAGGAATATGATATTAGATTGAACAAAGTCTAGTTATCACAAAATTGAATTCAACCTCCATCCTGGGAAAACTCATATATCTTTGAGTATGAATATGGAATCACACATTCTGCCCCCTAACCTACGGCCGCACATTCAAATCAAGCAAATTTGGTATACATCTGCCAGTGCACAACTTACATCACCCACTAACACTGGCAAAATCCCTAAGAAACAAAATCTCGGCACACAAAATAGTATGGCTTAGAACTAAGGCAAGCCTTTTGCTAAATGCTGGAAATAACCCACTTAGCTTGGCATGTACAACATTACAAGACTAACATATTTAAGACCTGAAACAACTCAGCTTTCCTGAAGGCCTACTGGCTTCTGCCAAGTGAAACACACAAGTAATTTCCAGATGATCCACTTTTCCTTGTCTTTGCATTCTGTTTCACCTAATGCAGTAGACCACCATATGTCTACGGACAACTTGTTTCAGTAGCAAAATTCATATCTACATATTATCACACGATTTACATTTCACAAACACAAAGATTGACAACATGGAATGAATTCTAGCACATTACCTGGAGCAATAGTAGGTGATTTTGCGTATGAGAGGTTGCTTGTAGGCTTTGAATAAGATAAAGACCCTGAATATCTCCTGGCACCTTTCTGTTCCAGAGATCCCCTTGTTCCTGCATCCCAAACCCAAAACATTAATATGAAATTCGTTTCCTCCAAATGCACACATGAAAAAGAACAAGCTAGAATCCAGCCAATACAAAACCAAATATTCACAAGAAGCTAGTGCAAGGAAAAAGAGAAATACAAACCAGATGGAGGTGTTTTACAGATAGCAGCCCTTGAGCGAAGTGATGGTGGCACATAGTAGCAACTCTGCCACATGAAACATAAGAAATAAAATTAAGTTATTATTAACAGCACAACAGAATCAGAGGCAGTAGATATGCTTGTCACTCCCCACCACTCTTTAAAACACAACAGAATGGGCTTTCAATTTCAAAACAACACAAAGATGAAACGCTCAAATCAACACATAAACCCAAGTAAAGAAGCAATTGCCTTAAAGAAAGGGTGCTGAAGAGCTTCTAAAGCTGTTGGCCTCTTGCATGGATCCCACGAGCAAAGAGACTGCAAATACAATAAAGACATGAAAGGGCAAAAAATAAGAATTAATTGATGTCTGCCATTAACAGAAGATGAGCATCCCTAACTAAATATAATTTATTAGAGCAGTACTTACCGTAATAAGGCTTATGGCATCATCACTGGCTGATGGGATTAAACTAGAAAGATGAACACCAGTGAACTACAAGAAGAAAGCAAAGTAAAATTAGAAAACCTAAAGGATTCTAACAGGAGATGAGGAATCTCTGCATGCACGTCACATGCAGACAAACAAGTCCTTTTTAGTTATAAATACCCCCCACCAAAAAAAAAAAAACTCTATATTGTTTCATAGAAATTGCACATTTTGTATGACCATAACATATTACCATCCACGTTCATAATACATAGATTATCATTAATTACCTATTTCTAAATTGAATATATGGTTAAGTAACAGAAATTTTTGGTAGCTAGGTCATCTTCCTCAAAGAATGTTCATGCCATCACAAGAGAGGTCTAGTAGTATCAACATAATTAGTCTGTCATCAAATTTTATCAAGGATCTGGCATCATTCCCAAACCTTTACCCCACCTATAGGATTTCTTTATTTCAATTTTAATATTGAAAATCTTTTTTTAAACACATTATTCATAAAATATAATATTACCTCTCATTTAAAAACAGCAGTAAAAACATATAACATTTTTTTTTTTAATTTCTGACTAATTATCTTTTCTGGCTTGTTTCAACTAGTAAATATGGGTAACGATCATAAGAAAATCCTATGACAATTTAAATCATCACTATGTCTAAAATAATTTGAACGGTAAATGTGGAGAATGGAGTTGGAAAACATTCTTCAAATACAATAATATTCCATACAATGTGACTTGACAATTTTGAAAGATATATATATATATATATTTATATATATATAAAATGGGTTATAGCCTATAAATAGCAGCCACAACCTGTGTCTAATCCCACTACCAATACCACAATTTAAATCCATAATGAGCAAGACAACAAATCAAAGACCAACCTGTGGGAACTGGTAGTGGATTGCACTAGCAAGTTTGAGTCCCTCGGCCCACGTATCATGAGTAGGGCTGCCAATCACGCTGCATGTCTTGTATATCTCATCTGCCTCACTGTGTCATGATAATCATGAATAATTATAGTCCAACACTTAACATATAAATTAAAAATAAAACCACTTTTCCACAGAAATATCTAAAGTCTTAGAGGACAAATAAATTGTGAATGGTTGCCACTCAACCACAGAAGATCAGGTGGAGTAGGCCCGCATGCACAATGAAAAGACCATTACAGGGATGAGTGTCAAGAATCCTCTACTCACTCTACCATAACAAATGCAGCTTGTTTAATGTTAGATTACACTAATATGATGATATTATTAGGAAACCAACCCAAACTTAACTGAAGATATATTTTTCTTCGTTTAATTGTCCCTTCTGCAGATTACATTTACTTTTATCATACCAAAAAGAAATAGCAAACTTTTAGAAGTGCTTAACAGTTGGCAGCAGAAGTAGAGAAAAACTTAGTTTCAACAGAAAGATCAATGGCATACCTAGAACCTGGAAAAAGTGGACGGAGAGTGAATAATTCAGCCATGATAGCACCCATTGCCCACATATCTAACAAAGAAAAAAGAAGAAAAAGCTAAAGACAAAACAGAATTGAATGTTGTAAAACAAAAAATTGACCTTTGAAATAAATGATCACAGCAGTGACAGATGAAGGAACAAAAAAAAAATAAATTGATTTCATTGATAGTATATGCTTACCAACAGCAGCACCATAAGTTGGTGACTGTAGCAACACTTCAGGGGCCCGATACCTGCCACGTCACCATTCAAGGTTTTAGAAAATAAAAAATAAATAAATGTATGACAGCACTATCTAAACAAAAGGGGGGGGAGAGAGGCAAAGCAGCTTACCAACGTGTCGAGACGTACTCAGTGTATGGTGGTTGAGAGTTAATTTCCCGAGCAAGGCCAAAATCAGCAATTTTTATTATCTCTTTTGTGACAAGCAAATTCTCTACAAAGTGCATGTTAAAAATTTAGACAAGTCATAATCACAAAAAACACAACGGTCACAAAATAGAAGAATACCAATGCACTTCTATTTTGATAAATAGAGATAATATTCAATATAGCAAGCATGATTTCTAACATTTCTACAGCCTTTTAGTAGAATGGCTTCAAAAGATGGTATAGAGATTAATATGTCAGATTCAGCAAGGGAACACCAGCTATTTTGAAAATAATCCAATAAACTAATCCATAACAATTTGAGCTGGCACTATACAGTAATCACTTGAGACCATCTATGCCTCAGTTGAATACACCTTGTTCACTTTAAAATAAGTCCAATTCATGTCCCCTAAAAGTCATTTCACCAAATCTACTCTGCATCCATCGATTCTTGTTGGCCAAAAGTTCTACCACAGACAAAGAAAAATAGGCTTGCTGAGGTTGAATACTGCAAGCTTATTTTGGATATTTTCCTAATAATTTAACATCTTCAAATGGCATAACTGGGCAAATGATCATTTCACAATCCAAATTTGTTCATTAGCATCTGAAGGCTATTAAAAACAGACCTGGGATAAAATAGATCCAACAGAACTCAAATTTGAAAATACCAGTAACCAACATCTGGCATTCGTAGAAACTGGCACTAATGATATCAGTAGAATTTTCACAGAACTTGTAATAATGTTCATGTAATTACCAAATATCAAGCTTCATTTATACACATACCAAAATGCTAGTGAACTAACAAAGTATAAATTAATATGAACTCTTTATGGTTAAGGAAGAGATTGCCCTCCGGAACAAATCAAGATCAGACCATAAAATGAATTTCCATGACTAAATCACAAACAGTTTCTAAATTGATGTCCAATTCTAGGGAACAATGATATTTTTCATGATAATCATTTAATGCTGCCATCCTTACCTGGCTTAAGGTCACGATGAAAATATCCATGCTGATGCATGTAAGCTAGACCTTGGAAAACTTGAAAACACCAATTCCTGACTTCAGATTCAGAAAACAGCTTTCTCCTGTCTTTCATGAGTTGGTACAGGTTGCATTCCTAATAAATTCAATTGATAGAAGAACCATTTAAAATAGACACTCAAGATGAAGCACACTACAAAGTACAGAAAATGCCACATACCATGTATTCAAACACAAAGTACAGAATATCATGTTCCCTAAACACTCCCTTGAGCTTCACAATATTAGGGTGGTCCATCTTCCGCAGAGACTGTAAAGGAGAGAGAATTATTGAGATATCAGAATGGTCAAACTACCACCACAACAAGCATGCGACCAAAAGCCAATAGCAATGAGGGATAACCAAACACCATAAGAAAAATTACCTTCACTTCTCTTAGATTCATGCATTCCTCCCAAGAATAATATTTCCTCTTCATTTTTTTGATTGCGACCTGCAAGAACAGGAGATCGATTAAGACCTTCGAATTAAAGAGCAACTACTCTGAGGAACTTCATCGGTAGAACTCAACGAGAAAATTGCACTTACTACTTCGCCAGTCTCTTTATTTATAGCACGTGAGACCAACCCAAATGTTCCATCACCAACTTCCTTAATTATTGTAAACCTGTAGTGGCCAAAACTATAACTTATGCCGTTTCTCAATTGAACACAATAAAATATAAGTACGCAACTATAAAAAGAAAACTTACTTTTCCATTCTTGCTGAGAAAGATAATACAGTTTCTGTAAGGCTAGTTTCCCTTCTTTATTCAAGAAAATAATTAAAAACTCAAATAAGAGATATGGGGTATTTATCTCTAGATGACAACTGGTAAGAAACTAGGAAAAAACAAACTAAAAGTCTTGACTGATCAGGCTGAATCCACCATCAACTCTTCATGGCAATATGCATCCATATCATAGCAGTATTTTTTTGACGGACAAGCTTCGCAGCCTTATTTCTTAAAAATAGCACACCCTTAACTTGAAAACAGTAACATAGCATATGCGGCAGTGAAGATTGAATGGTAGAATACATCTCAACAACAAGGGCCCAATATGCCAAGAGAGGAATCAACCAAAACCAACGCTAAGCAAACAAAGCTGAACCTCAACTAATAGCAAGCAAGATCACCACCAACCCTGATAACAGCTTCCTCTTCACTGCAACAAGATAGAACCTTGCTGTAGAATCCTTTCAGAAACTGAAATCTGGTAAACTAACTCACAGCCATGGGAAGAAACAAAATCTGAGCTGACTCAAAGCGACAAAGGCTTATCTAATACTAACTACGTACGAAATGTTCTGATCACTTGCAGACTTCAAACCTGCAGTAAAAAAGATGAATCACAATTTAATTATATAATTCAGAAATGTTGAGAAACAACCATAAAAATACAATAAATATAATTGAAAATAGTGGCTTGTAAATACCCTACCAAAAGTGTTGATGCCTCAAAGTCACTGGATGTTGTATCAACAATGCACTATTCAACATCAAATTTGTAAGAGCACATAACTAGTGAAACTAGCACCAGAAACAAAAGTGGTATCCTCTTACTTGTATAAGTGCACCAGAGATCCAACACCTATCTTAGGAAAAATTTGCATTAGACCTTCTGTAATGATCACTCAAAAGAGCCAGAGCACTAAGTGCAATTGACAAAGGAAACAAGAAGGAAATCTCCAAGAACAAGAAACCGCCAGTCAAGCACTTCTTGGAATGAAAAAGCCTGAAACTGGTAACAATTTGACCAGAAGCATACTTGCTCCATGTCTGAAGAAAGGAAACTAATCTGTTTATTTCCAGATCTGGCACAACCTACAAACCGAACCAATGCATTAAAACTCAAAAAAAATAAAATAAAATAAAATAAAATAAAAAAGAAAGCCGGTAGGGCAGCACTAATTAGCACAAAGAAGTACACAAAGAAGTTAACTTGGGAGAAAAGTGTGAACCAGATGGCAAATAGTATGTTCCAATTTACTTAATGAAAATTACAAAGCATAGAACATAAATCTCAACAAAACTCAGAGAACCAAAATGAGCCAGCTCCACAGAGAAAATCATGACAATGTAGAACTTCGTATTTTTTACATCCCAGCCGCAACCCAGCAGTATCTGGTAAATCTATATGCAACCTCATACCAAAATAGCTATTATGTTTTAGGGCAATACAACATGCATACTGTTCCATATCAAGGCTATTAAAATACATAATACCAGCACACAGAATGCTGCATGTAGCTAATAAACAAAAGAATTAGACTATTATTTGATTGAAGTTTCAGTCAGCCAATGCTCATTCCATATTTCAGTATTAGGCTCCAATCACAAAATGACTTCCTAATATTGTTAAGTGCAATATAACAAAATATTGTCGGACAAGGATACCTACAAACTCTGAAATCATAAATAACATTCGCAGAAAATATTAGTTTCATCACATATAATATTCACAGAAAATATTATTTTTATCTGCAAAATAAACATGGAGAGGATAGAGAAGCATTTCACCATGCCTTCAATTTATCATGACATGGACTCCCCACCCCCACACCTTTTTTTTTTTCCTTTCAAAATTTTCAAGCTTTAGAATTATTCATAAACCAAATTATATGGCAATATTGCATTACCATCTTACAAAACTTGTAATTTTCAATAGTCACTGCCTAGCACCAAAGGTAGCGCAAACCATCTTCAATTTTACTATCAAACGTGTCTAGTTCCATACTAAACATGCTTCAACCAGATCCCATCGATCTACTGCCACCATCCAAAGAGGTAGGTGGTGGGTTGGGTTGGCCGTTTTCACAACCACAACTCAAGAGATCCACCTAACCGCAACAAAAACAAACAAAAGATATTCACTCCTAAGGGGGGAAAAAAGATAGTAAAAAGATCATAAGAGGTCTAAAGATATTGCCATAATTCTCCAAATAGAAATTGGATCCAATTTTCAATATTTGCTTAAAATTTCACCAGGATTCCGTTTGGTTTCCTATAACACAACCTTTAGGGGGAAAATTGACGGGTCTGCATCGAACATTAATTAGAAACAACAAAATATCATTCAAACAGATCTATCCCAACAAGTTAGTATCAAAATCTCTTAGTATGTGATATAAAATATCAAACGAAAATCCCAAAACCATGAAGATCCCTTTAAAAATCGCATACAAAAAACCGATTAAAATCCTAAATTAAACGCTCAAAACTGCATACAGAACCCAGATCAAAGACACGAAAAGAGAATCACGATTCGAAACCCAACCCCAACCAGCAACTACATCAATTAAGAAAACCCTAGCAATAGATCGAATCAGAAATAATTGGAGAGAGATGAAGAGAAATCTAGAGAGAGAGAGAGAGAGAGAATACCGGCATAAGAGGCCTCGCCGCGGACGGGCAACGGTGGAATCCAGAGCTAAATCCCTAAGAGAGAAAAGCCACCCCTCTACCCCTACCCAGCAATCTGACGTGTGTAATTGAGGGACGAACAAGAAAACAACACGCAAAACCTAAAAAGAGAGACGAATATTTTTCGGGCAAGGCCTAGCATCAAACCGCCCTATTTATAACCCCAAGAGTTTCTATTTTGTAGTCCGTAGGCATATCACGCGCTATGTTCCTCTTCTCTCTCTCTCTCTCTACCTGTCTATGCCTTGTGCATACCGTCTCCGCCCGAAAGGGGGTGAAACTTCAAAGTTTGAACTTGAATTGGATTTTACTTCAAACTCCATTTTTATATAATTATTAATTATTAATAGTGTGATGCTATTTGTGCAAAAAATATAATAAATTTTAACCAAAAAAAATGACTTTTAGGAGAATTTCACAAAATGTGTTAGAATGGTCATTGACTATTTTAAAAAAATAATAATAATAATTGTTTCTCAAATGGTCTAATCCTTTTTCATTTTTTTTTGTTGAGTTCTAAACATATAGTTTTGGTTCAATTCTAAAAAATAAGTCAAATAATATCTTACGTAGTGTTGACATATTTTTTGTAATAATATTTTTATTTTAAATTAGTAAAATCATTTTGATATTCTGCATCTAAATTAAAAGTTCAATAATAATTTCATAAAGATATTAACAACTCATAAAAAAGTAATAGTATAATTTTTCAGAGATAATCAAATTATATGAAGTCTTACAACAATTAGATTAATGTCATGTATTATATTATATGACATATTTAATAGGAGAATGTATAATTCATTTGTAATCATACTATAAGATGAGAACGGTAACCAAATTTAAATATTTAAAATTCAATACGATAATTTTAAAAAAGTTTTGAAATAATTTAAAAAATAGGTGAAATGTTTAGAACTCCATAGGTTATTATCCAAAAGAAAAAATATTGATATATTTTCTTATGACTTTGTTGACAAAATATATATATTTTAATATCTTAGAATTATAGTTTAAATAAATATATGCACTTTGTCTCTAATAACAATATGGATTATTATAATTGTAATTACCACTACTAATATTAAAATTATTTATTAACATTTAACATCAATTGCCCTTTATTCTAATTTCATTAACTATTAAAACTTTTATAATTTGTTATGGTACATGATCTATTTAAGAAAAGAGCTATTTTTTAAGTAAAATTAGCAAACGGTTTTTCATTTAAATTTTGCATCACTTATTTTTAACACTAATTTATAAACTAAAAATAAAAACTTTTAATGCAAAAAAGTTAAGTCAAAGATTATGATATTCTCTACTCTTCTCGTTTCTTACTTTTTCTTCTTTCAATCAATAAGCAAGAAAAAAATATATATACACTAATGGTGTTAAAGTGATAACTAAGTAAAGTTGGAAGGAGTATTTTACTACATTTTAAACATAATAAATGAGGTAATTTTATACTAATCCAAGATGGGAGAAATAAATTTTTATCCAAACATGATATAGTGTTTGAGTACTGATATTTTTAAATAAGATTTTCAATTTAAATTTTGTATATTGAAAAAATAAGTATCAGATGAGTGATCACTTAAGCATCAAACCCATTTAGAATCAGATAAACTCATAAAAAAAATAGTTATCAAATATCGATAATTTATAAAAAAAAAAGTAAATAAATTTTTACCCAAGATAATAAGTTAGTAAATTTTTACCCAAAATAAAAAGTTATCATACAACTTTGGACAACTTTCAACCATATTCATCTTTTGTTTCCGATGGTAACTTCATTATTTTAAAATATGCTTGGGACCTTGGCTTTTGAACCTAATTTGTGTATGGCCTAGGCTCGAAATTGTCATTTATTTATTATTATTTTTTTGCATGCAATAATTTTATGTTTCGAGTGCTTGTAATTGTAAGTAGTCTCCTTCACTGCATCTTCCAAAGTGTGAAGCACGAGTTAGGTATTTGCATCAAGTATCACGAACAATAGCACTTCATCTCATGTTTTCAATTAAATATCCTACATTAGTATATCACAGGGCCCACTTTATTATGATTAATTTAGTAATAGGTGTGAGAGGTAGGCTTTACTAGAAATTGCATGTTCTATAATTTATTTTAAAATTTTCATTAATTTTGTATGTAAACATAATTGAATGTGTCCACCTAATAATTTCTAGAAGGATTCGTCTTTTAGGTATTGCTTGCTAAATAAATAAGTGTAAAAAAACCCTAATTATATTTTGTGTCCACCTAATAATTCATAAGTAGAGGTCCCTCAGGGACAGGTCAAGTGGTAAACCCTCTCTACTTCCATCCGCTCTTCCTCGATTTGATTCCGCTTAATTGTATTTTTTTATAAAAAAACAAAATAATAATTCATAAGTAGATGAATTGAAATATATATATATTTTTTAAAAACCCTATCACATAATTTTCACCTAATTATATTGCTTGCTAAATACAATAGAGTGACACAATTGTATGCCTCTTTGTATATATATATTGGTTTTGAATTGCATGTATTGTACGTATATAAATTTTGAATAAATAAATAAATAAATAATAGATAAAATGGTGTATGTGAGAAAAAATGAGCAAACTCTAGAGATACAAATCTAAAAAAATAAGAGAGAGATATCAAATAAAAGAAGAAAGAGATTTAAAAATTTGATAAAGTAAAGAAGGATAATATAGGAAATTTATATTCTTGAGTGCAATATTGAGAAAAATGATTTTGACACACACACACACCCATTAATGATGATAATAAATTTTTTAGATGTGTATAAATAAATTTAACAAAAATATACAATAATTCACGAATCAAGAAGACTATATTTAAACTCTCAAAATCTCCCCAATACAACTAATAGTAAGCAAATTTTAAATTTTAATTTTCTTTTTTAAAAAAATGGTATCTCTTCAAGTTAAAGCTAAACCGAGATTTAGATGCCAATTACCTGATTTAGTTTAGACAAATGATCCCCAATATACATACTAGGAGATTATTGCTCTGCAACCAAAATTTTAGTAATTATATATAAAGGGTATGGCTTAGTAACTTCTAAATATATAAAGGGTATTACAAAATTTATCAACTTCTAATTTAGTTTTACTAGGAATCCCATGGGCTTAACAAGGGAAAAGGACAGCGCCATGATTCATCCTATGATTTTGTTTTGGGGTCATCAGACATATTCGATCATCTCCACCTAAAAAAAAAAAAAAGAAAATGGGTTTAATGAAATAATTTAATGAAGTAAATGGTGGGTGATGAGGTGTGTGGACTTGATCCTCCTTGAGGTGCCACGTCTGAAACTGAAACAGGGGGCCGTAGGTCCAACCCACACGAGGCCACCCTCCCACCCATTGGTTCTTCTTGGGTCTTTGACGGAAGAAAATTAGGTCGGTCTCCTGCCCTCAATTTACCCTTTCGTCCCTCTTCTCAGGGGTAACCACGGTTTCTTCTCGGGGGTGACCACGGTCGATCGATTCTGTTTTATCATCTAATAGAATCAGAAGATCTAATAGAATCAGAATCGAACTACACACTAACGATTTTGATTTTGATTTCTTACGATTTAGTTTTGGTTTTAGAATCAACGGTTCAAATTCATTATCCACCAAAATTGAAACCAAACCGTTTATCTACGATTTCGATTTCTTACGATTCGATTCCGATTTGAACCGTTTAGAATCGAAATTTAAATTATTTAATTTTATTCGCACATCTCTTTAATAGGAAATATGTGACTTAATTATATTATTTTTTAATTCATTGATACGGTCCTCTTATTTTAATTTAAATTGTTTTATATTTAAATTATATTTAAAATCAAGTTTTGTACGTAGGGATTTGACTTACGCTGATTTATTTATTTTATATAACTTTTTAAATCAAATATTTATCATAAAAAAATTCTCATCGAAATATATTTAATCAATATATTTACATTAACAAATCAAAAATAAAGAATATATATATTATCATTCTTATAATTACATAAATTTGAATGATTTTGATTTTTGTGTATGTCGATTGTTATGATATAATGATGAAAAATTTAAATTTTAAATGATTTTAATTTTTATGTATATTTATTATTATAATTGTGACCCAATAATAAAAATTTGAATTTTAAATGACTTTAGTATTTGTTCAAAAATAAAAATCAATCATTTTTTAAAATTCGATTGCATTTTCAACAAAATAATACTGGATTTCGGTTTGAGTTCTGATTTCGATTCTGATTTTGATTCTGATTCGGTACCGTTTTAAGTTTCGGTTCCGGTTCTGATTCCTAAAATTTAGGAACCGAACCATATATTTTTGATTTTGATTTCCAAATTAGAACCAAAAAAATAATTTTAATTTAATTTTTGAGCCACCAATTCTAATTCAATTTATAATTCGAACTGAACCGTGATCACCCTACTCCTTCCAAAATGAAATCCAACTAAAGTTTGACTTCTGGGTAGTAGGGGAAACCATCGAGGGAAATGCATACGGAAAATATATATATATATATATATATATATATATATATATCTATATATATATATATATATATATATATACATATATTGGATCTGCATTTTAAAACAAGAATTATTTCTCTCTAAAATTAAATATATTAATTTTTTCTTTTCAAAATTGAATATAATTCAAATTTTCTCTCTAATATATTGATTTTAAATTTTCTCATTTTAAAACAATCAAATTTAATTTTTTTAATCTGAAATTAAGCATATTAATTCTCTTTTTAAAAGAAATTAACTTCATTTACAAAATACTAAATTGATTTTTTTTTTTCTAAAACTAAACACATCAATTTTGTTTCTTAAAAAAATTAATTAAACACATTTTTTTTTTCTCTAAACATATTGTTTCAAGAATTCTCTCTCTAAAAGTATCAAATTTAGTTTTCTTTTAAAAATTAAGTACATTAATTCTCTCTTTAAAAAATATAGTTTTTAATCTTACAAATTAAATTTAAATTTTCTCTCTATAAAATTGAACACATTAATTTTCTCTCTTAATTTTTTTATATTTCCTCTCTCTAAATATATTAATTTTAAGTTTTCTTTCTTTAAAAATATCAAACTTAATTTTTCTCTAAAAACTAATTATATTAGTTTTTCTATCTCAAAAAATTAATTTAATTCACATTTTTTCTCTCTAAATATGTCAAAATTAGATTTTCTCTCTAAAATCAAATATATTAATTTTCTTTTTCTAAAAAATTAAAATTTTATCTCTCTAAACACATCGATTCTCTCTCTAAAAATTTTAATCTAATTTTTTTCTATCTAAAACTAAATAACATTAATTTTTTCTCTTTAAAAAATCAATTTAAACATATTAATTTTAATTTTTCCCTTACTGAAAAATAAATTTATCTTTTTACCCTTCAAAATAGAACATATCAACTTAATTTATCTTTTTGGTGTGGTGATCCCTTTTAATCTTTTAAAAATGATTATAATCTCTATTTAGAAATCCTTTTAACTCCTTTTTTTTTTTTTTGGGTACATACTCCTTTATAATATATTCGAGTTGAATTTTGTAAATAAAACATAAAAAATAAGGTAAAAATTACTCGGATGATCTTTTGATCCATTCTAATCAAAACCATATGCTACCCAAATGAGAACAATTTACTTGGTTGTGTTCTATGGCCAATTTTATTGAAAAGATCCCATTTATGTTATATGGCACACATAATTCATACAACTCATGTCTTATAATTTATTATGTTACAAAAATAATATCTTGAATAATTAAAAATGTATGTATTTTTCTTAATTTAGAGTTTGGATTTATCTTTTTCTCCACTCTCAAATAAGGAAGAAAAGAAAAAATATTATGAAATCTTTTAAGATTGAAATCTAATGTCTAATGTATTATATATATTGTAGGGATGAATTGCAGTGCAGGTATGAGGTGCGGCGTATTGAAATTCTTCTCCATATTTTATATTCAATATAATATGGCGGACAAGGCAGGGTAAAGGTCTTCTAAAAATTAAAGGAAAAAGACAATTTATTGAAAGCGACTTCTAGAAAATAATATGTAATCTAATCCCATCAGCTAAGCCATGACCTAACAAACAAGCAAAGCACGAGGAAGCTCCGGTGGACAGTACTGTAGCAGACAATTTCAAGTAGGCTGGCACATAACCAATGGTAGTACAGTGGGTCTCAAGGTTTTTCTTTTAAGCAACACCATTCCAAGAGGGGAGGGAGAGGGAGAGAGAGGGAGGGGGGGGGGGAGGGGTACATGGAATGTACATTGTAGTCTGAAGATTTCGAGATTGGAATCATTGTAAGGAACGGTTTGATTACAAGGAGGGGGAGCTGTGAAAGTGGCGCATCAGAAGTAGGTGGACCCAACTTTGATCCAACCAAACAACCTAATTGATTTGATAAACCCATTCAATAATTCATATAATTTTTTTATATTAAAATTTAAATTCAACGTCACTTATTAAAAATAAAAAATTATGATTATTAAATAAGAGGTAATAATTAATATAATTGAATTTATCATATAAATTTGTAAGTTATTTGGGAGCAAAATATCAATTCTAAATAAAATAAAATACTTTATATTTGTATTCACAAAATTTTAAATTTTATATAAACAGATAATCAATTTAATAGAAAAGATTATTAAATTTTTTAATTAAATTTTAAATTTTAAATTTAAAAATAAAAAAATTATATTAAAAAAATCACGTCATAAATAAAATTTTTACGGATACCACTGCTTCATTACTTGAGGAAGGCACGTGATTTTTGGATTTTGTTTGTCTTTGAAGATGGTTTGACTTCTTCGCCATAAACTAAGAAAAAATGTTACCAACTTTTTTGATAAAATTTTTTTAATCAAATAGGTTGATTGTCACTTTTTCAAGCTAATAAATATCCACCAATATTTCCTTTCCTAGCAGTAGTCTTCACGGAAGGATTGCAAGGATAAATGGCAATTTTCCATACCTGGCAATGATGCTTAATTTTGCATCTTAGGACTTGTGTTATGGTTGTAAGAGTTTGAAAATCACAAAGATACCATAAAAGTTGGATTAGAAAATTTAAATTTTTTTTTACATTAAATACAAATGTTTCGTGAAATATGTGATTATTCGCCTGGACAAAAGTTTAAGGTATTTTCATAACTAGTTGAACTAATTAATCAATTTTTCTTTTTCTATTGTCTTTTCTATGTATACACTGAACCTTGAATTCGAGTCTATTATAAGGGAAGAGAGAGGAGATGTAACCTGAGCTGAAACTCATTGGCAACTAATCATTTTTTCTTGACTGCATGCCTAAATGTATCTTTACTCCTTTGCACTATATGTATATCATCTTTATTGTCCTCTTAATCTCTACACTAGTGATAAATGAAAACTTCTCAAAGCTAACATTTTCCCGTTTTCAAAATATTTTAATACGTTAAATTAATTCACGTTTACATAAAAATCTTTATATTTTTTATATTTATAAACTTTTATATTTAATAAATTATTTATTTAATTTGTTATAGTTTTTTATATTATTTATCTTATGATTAATAATTACGCATTTGATCCTTTTAGATTTTTATTATAAAATGTGACTATTTTATTATTTTCATAAAATAATTCATATTTACATAAAAATACTTATACTTTTTTATATTTAAATATTTATCCATGTTTATGCTTCGTATATTTTTATAAAATATCATTTTTTTAGTATCTTTTTGTATTCATTTATATTTCCATGCATACAATTTAGTAGCCTACAACTCCAAAAAAGAGAGTGGGGAGTTCATATGTTAGGACACCACCTCCTTTTATAGTTGTGATTTTGTGTAGTAAGCTCAAATTAAGAGTAAAAATCATTCCAAATGCTCCGAGAGGACATTAATGGTTAAGATCATGCAGGTGAAACAAAATCAATGGTGGAAAATGCACTAGATGTTTGTTAAACACATGTTTTGCCAGGATTACGTTTTTTATAAGATTAGGATTACAACTTGTATTGATCGATAATCTTAGATCGAATAAGCAGTTAGGATTGAAGTATGACTTTTCACTTCAAATCAACGGATGATATTATTTCATGTTATTTAATTTTAAAACATATTGACCAAAATTACATAGTTAGAGTATTTTCAAATATATTTTTTTTGAAAATTGTGGTTATTATAAATGTGATCACCACTCACATAGAACAAAACAACAACCGATGTAATATGAGAAAATTAAAAAAACATGCCACTCTTATTAAACAAAAATGCAAAATAGTCCACATGACCCGTCCCACCAAATAATTAGATTAATATCCTCTACTAGGCATCCATAGTTTGTATATTTTTGTTTTTATTTTTTATTTGGCATACGTATGAAGAAGTTTACTTGTGTATTCAATAGATTTTAAATTTACCTACAAAATATAAACAAAAACTAAAGATAACAATTTTTTTTTTCCTACAACTAGAACATCACATTAGATTTTATTTTAAATAAAATTGTTAAAATTTTCAAAGTTTTTATTTAAAAGAAAGATAATTGTTAGGAGAAAAAAATAAAAGGAAAATCTTTCCTTAAGTGATTAAGGTCAAATATAAGAAATTAGCCTTATTTTAGAAATTTCTAATACTTCTTAAGATGAAGATGGGTACTTCCGCTGTGTGAATGTACATATAATCTTTGTTGATAAAAATATTAGAACATTCTTTTTTATTATTTTTTAGATAAATTTTTTTAACTTAAATAATAATATTTATCACTTCTTGACGATGTTAAACATAAGGCAAAATAATTGATTTATTAATTAAACCCGTGCTAAAATCTTTACAAATAAATAAATCGCCAAATAAAAGGATCCAAATCTTGATTTCAGTAATTTGGGAGGAGAAACATTTTAGCATTTTCCCAGCAGACTCATCTGTCATGGATTCATATTTGTACAGAACATTTACACGTCGTTCCCCACCTATCAAGTCATGGATCTGACGTGGCATCCAGATCGCACAACAGAAACAAAAAGAGAAAAAAAAAAAAAATGGGTATGAAATAATATAAGTAAATGGTACAGGTGGTTTTCATATAAACCATTAAAAAATATTTCATAAACAAAAATTTCAGATCTAAATTTATTTAAAATCACTTACCTACATGGGTGGAATCTTACCCATTTTTAATATCTCTCATTCACACGTAATAATGATAATTACTATCGAATACCAATTTCATATTGATAAATAGATCATGTAACCCTAAAAAATATCAAAATCTCTAAAATTATATACTGATTAAGGATATATAGCAGGTCATCGTCAATGTAGTGATGAAAATATCGTATCTTACTATATCTCAGACCTCTTTTATTCGACACCGTCAATGTAGGTCTCATCCCTAAAAACAATATAAGAGCATACTTGACTCTAATCAAATCATATATTTATAATTACGTCTCTAAAGTCATGCATAAATTGACCGATTTGTGAATACAGAGTAATGTGTCGGTCAAAGATAATCTTTCTTCCATACTACTAATTTTTAACTTTATCTTAATTGTTTTCCTAAACATGCACCGCTAAATCGAATCATCTATAATTTTTTTGTAACATTCTAAAATAGTAATACTAAAATAAAATTTCAAGAGATAGACGAAAATCCTAAGGGTATAAATTGAGATTAAATATAAACTTTTGAGTTTTACACAATAAGATGGACACAGTGAGATTAAGTGCCCATTTGGTAGGTCTTATTTTTGACTTTTTTTCTCCTTATAAGGAGAATAAAAAATTAAGAGTTTTTTAAAAAAAGTTAAAAGTCTTTTGATAATTTTAATTTTAAAAACAAACTTATTTGATAATTTTTAAATAAAGTTAAGAGTAAAAAGTAAAAAATTAAAAATAAAAAGTAAAAATTAAAGAAAAAAAAGAGAATATGAGGGTAAATGAATTTATGATATAGATGTATTTGACATTTCACATCCTTTAAGTGGGGATATAAAAGGAGTAAAAAAAATAAAAAGTTAGATTAAAAAAAAAAGAGAGAAGTAAAGCTCCTCCAAGGAGTTTTTGCTAAAACTTTATTTTCTTCATTAAAAAAAAAAAAACTTTTTTTAAGAGTTTCTCCAAAATAGTATTTCATAGATCTTTTCTTTAAAAGGAGAAGATAAACAAAAAAAAACTCTGTCAAACTGCTCTAAGAGGGATATACCATCTCATTACTCATATAGTCACATAAGTATACGTGGTATGAAACACGTGTTATGATATTTTTTTTTTCATTTGAAAGCATATGTATTCTTTTTTAAAAATAAATTAATACATCATATAGGTCTTATTTAAGTATATACAACATTTGACCTAAGTTTTTTTTTCTTACAAATGCTCTAAAATCTCACAACGTTAAGAAAAACCCACACTTGACTATTCGATAAATTTAATAGATTGTGAAAAATCCATTTCGATTACTATATGTACAGTATATTTAACCGATAATCTTATCTTAGTATTTAAATAATGTGACTTATATGTGTGTTAATCCACTATAAATTAACATGTCTCATCTCTACATGTCACACAGATATTAGAGGCGATTGCTCGTGTGAGAGAGTCAATCTCAAAACTTATCCGACATACTTTTAATTCCAGACACAAGAATTTTGGATACAATTCAACAAATACTGTCACAAGAATTTTGTTATCGAATATGAGCATTATATTATACATACTCTCTGTATATGATTACAATCACAACCACAATAACAAATACTGTCACAATTTATGCAAATTTATGTTATCTAATATGTTTCACAAACATGTCTTTAGGTATTGATTTTCTAAAAGGATCAACTACCACTAAATGCCTAGTCATATACCTTAATGTCAGTTCCCTCTTTTCAATCATGTTTCCAACAAGATTGATTTTAATGTTTATATTTGGTTTTGCTATAATATTTGGAGTCTTTCGTGTAAGCAATAGCTGATCGATTATCACAATAAATCATCAAACTCCCACTAAATTGCTTACTACTTTCAAATATTGTAAAATCTATTTAACCAAACTCATTCTCTGAATTGCGGAAACATTGACCACAAATTCTACTTCCATCATAGAAAGTGATACATAGATTTGTTTCTTATTTTTTCATGAGATAGTACTATCATTGAGTAAGCAAATATAATCAGAGGTAGATTTTCTCTCATCTAAATCACCTCTTTAATCAGCATCCATGTATCTTTTCAATACTAGATCATTTCCTTAATAACCAAGGAAATAATTTGCAGTTCTGTTCAGGTATCCTATTATCTTTTTCACAACAATCAATCATTTTTTCTTAGATTGGACAGATACTTGCCGACTAAACCTCATAGCATGACAAATGTTGGAATGAGTACACACATAGCGTACTTCAAGTTTTCAACTGTACTAGAATATGGTACTTTGGACATTTCATCTCTTTATTAAGAGTTCTATGACATATGTCATCTTTTGAACTATCGTCTTTAGCCACATGAGTATCAATGGATTTGCAGTTTTCAACTTGCATCGTTCTACTGCCTTTATAATATGAGAATCTTGAGATAAACCCAATAATCTCTTGAAACGATTTATTTGAGATTCAATTTCCAATTTGCCTCTTCCATATCCTTCATCTTAAAAAAAAAAAAAAGTGAAGAACAATCATTTCAAGATCTGAAGGTCATACTCCTTATCATCCGCGACTAACAACATGTTCTCGATATATAGGGATAGAATTACAAATTTGTTATTGGATTTCTCAACATAGACATAATGATTTTCATCTATCATGACGAAATTATAGGAGATCACAATTTTGTGCAATCTTAAACACCATTGTCTCGAAAGCTGTCTAAAATCATAAATTGATCCCTTCAATTTACTAACTTTGTCTTCATGACTTTTAATGATAAAACTTTCTGATTGTGCCATACAGGCATCTTCCTCAAGTTCACTACTGAGAAAGACAGTTTTCACGTCAATCTAACATAATTCTAAATTCAAATTAGCCACTACTATCAAATGCACACGATTGAGGTAAATCTCATTATCGGGAAAAGGTTTCTTCATAATTAACACCCTTTTACTGAGTGTAACTTTTTTGTCATCAATTGAGTCTTTTACCTCTAAATGTTCTATCTGTCATATACTTGATTTTAAGAACCTACTTGTTCTCAATAGCCTTGCGCCCAAGTAGAAGTTCAACCAATTCCCAAACATAGTTGGACTTCATTGACTCATATTCTCTCTTCTATTTTCTTTTCCATTCACCATTGGTGAGACAAGATAAAGTTTCATCTATATTTTTAAACTATTCTCTATCTTCTGGAGAAATAATAAATATGTGCCCATCAATCTCTAAGTGACGCTAGGCACAGTTTTCTTAACACTTTTCCGAATTTATAATTCAGTTGGATCATTAGAACTTAAATCCCCCGACTAGGATTAACACCTAAGTCAATTTCTTGCGATTCCAATGATCGACTATAGACTGAGCTATTCTTTGAATTAACTAATTCAAATAATAAGTCTCTATGTCCTTCACATTACCTCTACTAAGAAAATCACTCTTAAAAAATGTGATATTCCGTAATTCAATTTCTAGTGCAGCACCATCATCTTATTCACCAATGAACACTTAACTTTCAAATCGGTCGGAGTATCTTATAAAGATACTCTTACTTCCATATGAATCCAATTTTTGAAACTTATTGGAAAAATCTCAAATATAGACTGTCGATCCCCAAAGTCCGAGGTCAATCAGTCACAACTTCTACCAGTCCAAAGTTTATATCATGTCGTTGATACTGACTTTGAAGACATTTTGTTCAAAATAAAAGTCACAATCAACAAACCATCTCCTCAAAAGAAATTGACAAGTTAACTTGTGCCTTCATGGATCTTGTCATATCCAATAATGTCATATTCTTTTTTACTATAACACCACTCTGGCAAGGTGTGTAAAGAATAGTCAAATGTCTGATCTTGTCTCTTTCATTACTCAGATTCTTAAATTGATCTGATAGATATTCACGTCATTTATCCGTTTGATTCTCTACCTTATTCACATAATGTCTAAAGTATTCATGTGCTTCAAACTTGTGAGAAAATCAAATAGATATGGCCTAATAGTGTAAAATTATCAATGAATGTAATGAAATACGAAGTTTCATGTCTAGTATTCATATTTAATGGATCACGAATATCCGAATAGACTAACAATAATGGAAATACAGCCATATGGCTTTTTCAAATGATTTTCTTATCTTTTTGCTGGGAAGACAATATTCAACACATTGGTAAATCAACTTTTATGACTGAACTCAATGGTTCTGCTCTTACTTATTGATTCATCCTGTCTCGCTCTAATATGACCAAGTCTATCATACCATATTACATTATCAATATTTACAAAATCATGAAACCATGTATAAACATTCCAAAATCAATATACATGTCATTCAAATACAATTCAACCCTATCTTTTTAAAAGTTCAAAACATAGCCAAATTTTAAAAGAATAAGAACATATAAGATTCCGTCAAATTTCTGATATGTAGAAAACTCATGGAGAATGAGAGTTCGCCTCTTCGTAACTCCAATTTACAAGTGCCAACTTCCCTAATATTTATTTTTGCATTGTTCTCCACATAGAATCCATTTATTATCAGAAAACAATCGACGAAAAAATACAAATATCTCTTAGTTTGTTCTTACATTTGGAGTTGTTCTTTTGTCATCTGATTTTATTCTCCTTTCCTTTCTTGTTTTTGTTCCGGTTTCTCTCATGCTTAAAACCCAGAACTCTCTTGGAACTAGATTCCACAATAAAAGCATCAGTTTTAGATCTTACAGCACAAAGCCGCTCATTCTCAAACTCAATGTGGAGAGCAACATCTGAGAAAGTTCTCACACTATCATTATGAATCAAATTGACTTTCAACTGCTCCCACTTGAAAGAATAGGATCAGATCAAGGTTTAAATTTACTGTTAATCGGAGAGGACATGACCAGTTAATTCTCACTCTTTAATCATATTAGACATAACCCTTAAAAGACTGTTTGATACTGTGGCCATCTCACATTTTATTGGTATCAAAGTTTATGATCAACTGTTTAAAATGAGTTACTGATACCTTTATGTTTTTCTCTGAGATACACCCAGATATTATGAGCAGTCACATATTGCTCATATTTGGATATCATATCATCAATCATGAAGCTAATTAGAGTCACTTGAGCAATGGAATCTATTTTTTCCACATCTTGTAAGCATCTTGTTCTCTCCTCTATGGGGTACCATTACCCACTCATCAGGGTCCTACATGACATACTTGATACTTTCTAAGACATCTTGTTCTTTCAACATATTTTACATTTTATGGTGTCATATCTCATGATTACCGCCATTTAATTTGTCACCTATATTTAATCCCATAATAATGGACTTTGATGCTATGTTTTGGATTTTCTAAAAGAGTGGATATAAGTACTAATACTCATATTATAAATACAATTTTGTACTTCAAAATTAATATTCATGACAAGTTAACATTAGGTATAGAATTCAAAATTTACTAGATTCCTAATCATCAATTATGGTCATAATGCATCACCATCACAAATTTAATTTAAAATTACAAAATTCATTAAGTTTTAGGTAAAAATTACTCAAAATTTTCTAACCTAAAACCTCCCACTTAAATACATTAAGTATTTAAATCATGTGATATAAAAACACATCTTTTCACATGTATTCATGATCATACAAGCATGCATTTATTTCAAAATTTTTAAATCATACGTATAAATAAATATTCTCAATTCATACTTAAAATCGAAGTTTTGCATGCTATACCTACAAGGTTTTATAAAACATGATCATGATACATGCTTAGTTATATTTCACAGGAGATAATGTTAATAAAATTATCTATTCTCTAAGCATGTGCATGCGAGATAGCATATTGATTATTCCTGCTGAAAGTTTATCGGTAGAAGTGAACATCTTTATGATATATGAGCTAAAACTGTTTATCTTAAGGGATAATCATATTATCATCATGATCTCTATATTCTTAGCCCTCCACATCTTAATTAATGTGGTCCTCAAGTCAATGATTCTCTAATCACATTAATCAAACCAATGGCTCACGTGCTAAACTCCAAACGTTTTCTTTAATCTTAAAAGAAAGATGGTAAAGTGATACATAGGATCCATTGTATCATCCATTATTGTATTTAATTTTATCAAACGTTTTGGAGTTCATATTAAAAATTTTTTAGAATTTTTTGAACCAAAAAATAATATTTCTATAATTTTTTAACAATTTATTGATTATAAATCAATAAATAATAATTTTTAACATCGAAAAATAAATTAAAATTCATAAAAAAATCCAAAATAATTTTTTGGACTCATATAAAATTTTTAGAATTTTTTAGAATAAAAAATATTTTTTTTTTATAATTTTCTAATAGTTTAAAATCATACCATTATAACTGAATCACATCGCACCCACCTCAGCTCCACCAGCCTTTCACAGCACTATGTTTCTGGTGTGCTTCAGATTTTCCCGACATTAGAACACTAAATTATCGGAAACCTATTCAAGCCACAATCTTCATCATCTTGACAAATGCCATTACCATTCTTGTCACCTTCACCATCATCACAATCTTATTCTTGATTCCATCTTATAGATTTGTTTGTGGCTACTTATTTTATTCCGTCTACCAATTTTCACAGACCCATCTTCTGTACTTCTCTCAAGAATTTCTCTCTCTTCCCAATTAAGTTGCTGCAACCAAGAGAGAGAAAAACGACTACATGGGTCGACTTATCTTTGAAGGGAGAACAAGGGTCTTTCCTTGTTGTGGCAGCAGCGGCAGCGGCTTTGGTGATGCTGAGGTGGAAGATGACGTGGAGGAGCGAGAGGGGGGTGGATGTTGCGGTAGAGTCGACGGTTCCGACCAAACCCAAGAAAGGGAAAATTGTATTGCCTTTGAACAGAGACAGAAACAATCCCTCAGAGTTCAAGCAATTCTTGGATTTTTGTTATTCAAGATTTTGAGATAGAACACAGGGGTCTAACAAAACCCAATTCCCTAAGTGGGTTTTCTTTATCCGCAAATGGTTTTTCAAGGTTTCAAAGCTTGGTTGCAAGAACACAAGGGTTGGGTCACAAAAACAAAACTTTTCACATTTGTAGAGCTAAAGCTGTTGCCACTGTTCCGTCTGATGGGTAGCCTGTATTTGTTTAATAACACAATCCTAAGAGATACGAAGGATGTTCGTGTGGTCACTGCAAAAGGGTCAAGTGTTGAAATCATACCCTTCTTGAAGATTTGGGTAAATTTGCCTATGGCTATTGGGTAAATCTTCATTTTGTAAATGACGAAGGTATAATAAGGAGATAGAGAGAGAAGAAAGATTGCTGCTAAATGTTCTTGATCAAGAATGCCATTTTGAATTTCTATGAAAAAATCTGCTGTCGAGATCTTCTTATTTTTTTTTGATGTGTGAGATGGGGACAGTTTATGCCACACCGGTGTCTGTGGGTTATATTATTCATTATTTTAATAAAAAAATATTTTTTTAGACGAATCTTGACGTAATGATTAAATTACTCCATTAGTGATCTCGAGATCACACGTATGAGATGTGGAAACAATCTCTTTACAAAAATACAAGAGAATGACTGCGTCTATATACGTCAACTCCAAAACTGATCCCAATTATTAGGACTAAATATCTGATTATTGTTGTTGTTATTGTTCCTAATAGTTTAATGATTTAAAACTCAATAAAAAATATTTTACAACCCAAAAAATAAATTAAAATTACAAAAAAATCTAAATAAATAAATAACTTATTTTGATAAAAATTGAGACCGAAAATAACCCTACACGCACCTCCACACACTACCGAACTTAGCAATTACAAAGCAAAGTTAGAACTTAGCAATTACAAAGCAAAGTTAAAAGATGACTCTTCACGCGCCCACGGTGGCACGTGAAGTCCACTCGCCACCTTATCGACACCTCATGATCACCAAAATTTGGCTACCCCCATTTGCGATATCTCTAAATTCAATGGTGGTCTCGATTTTTGGATTGGACATCTCTATTTTAGAGGGTGGACTTCACTTGCTGTTACCGAGATTGGGAAAAGCCATCTAGAATTGTTCATCTTCTTTAATTTTTTCATAATTCAAATAGATTTTCGAAAAGCCATATCTTTCTTAATTTTTAATCATTTTTTGCGATCTTTATATATTTGGAAAACTTTTTTCAAGAGAAATCTAAATATATAAATTTTATTTCACGAAATATAGTATTTTAAAAATTACGAGTATATTAAGTTTCAACTAGGGTTGGTAATATCTCCTAATATACTTATTGGATGCATGCCAAATTTTGCATATTTAAACTTCAGATCATAAGTATCCTACTATGTTAAATTGAGATCATTTCGTTTAGCCAATTTCAAATTACCATTAATAAATCTCTAACATTATTTATGACAACATTAATTTTTTTAATATCCAAATGAGGTAGAAAACAACCCATGCATACTCTGATACCAATGTTGGTTTTCATACAAACCAATAAAAAATATTTTGCAAGAAGAAATCTTAAATATAGATTGGATTAGAATTATTTATCTTTTTTACGATTGAGCATTTTAGGTCGAGAAAGTATCATAAATTCGGATCACTTTTTATATTCACAATTCAAATACCGCGATCACAGTGGTGTAGGTGGTAATCAATAAATTTCAAACCCTCTCATTACACTTTTTTTTTTTAAACACAAAATGGCTTTTCTCACTTTGCTTCCCTCATTCACGTTAACTCAAAAAATTGAAGTCACCCATTTTCTTTGTTTTTCGTTTTCGTCCGTCAGAAGGAGAGTCAGAGAGAGCAGCCAACTAGGGAGATCTTTTGATTTGAGTAGCTAAGGGAGGTTGAGGGGTGGTTTTTCACAACAAATGGTGGGTCTTGCGTCTATCCACATGGCGAACCCGTATCCATTTTCAACAGGTATTTTATAAAAATATAAAAATATAAAAATATTAAAAGTATAAGAATTTTTATATAAATATTAATTATTTTTATTGAAATAATAGAATAATTTATAATAAGAATATAAAATAATCAAATAACTAATGAATAAAAATAAAAATAAAAATTAAATGAGTAAATAATTTATTAAACCTAAACTTAAATTATAAAATAATTCCTAATCTTAATTATTAATCCTAAATTTAATATAAATAATCCTAAAATACTAATTAAAATCTAAATTTATTTTTTCTTTTTATTTTGTTTTTCTAAAATTAAATGTGAAATTATGAAATTAAAGTTTTAAATAATAAACAAAAATATAAAATCTGAAATAAAAATATAATAAAATATTGAAATAATATTGAAAAATATTTCAGAAATATGTCGGGAGGAAACATTAGAGGGTGAAATTTCTGTGCATCGTAGTTTGGCACAACAGAGTCAAGTTAGAAGAAAATAATTACATATTATTTTTGGTTCGTGTCAATTAAATTCATACACACTCGTACATTTTACACATACATACTAATTTGAATTTCATATAAAATTTGAATAATATATATATATATAAGTATATAAATAGGTGTGTAAAAAAATAAATAATTTTAAAAAATACAAATCCAAATAAATAAAGAGAAAGATAATAATAAAAGAAGAGAGACTTAAAATTTTAATAAAATATATAAAAGCTCCATAAAAATTATTTTTTATTGAAAGTAATATTGATAAAAAATGATTCTACTAAATACACACTTATATATATGTGTATATTATAAAGGCATGTGTAGATTATATATTTATTTGTTCAATGATTATGCGATTATGTTTAGCAACTTAGCTAAGGTTTTAACAACAAGACCTTTTGCCACTAATTTATAGTTCAACTGATATAATTTTCTTTCCCCTTACAGGTATCAAGTTCGGGTCTGAGACAAATGAGGCAAAATTTTTTTTTTTTATTAAAATCAATCTGATTTAATTCCAATCTAAACAAAGTTGATCGCTTCTTACCGGATGTAAACATAAGCTAAATTAACCTCCTACAAATAAAAAACCTTGGCCAAGCTAAAACCTAAACTTTAAACCATACATCAAGTCTAAACCTGACCTTAACAGTATATTTGAGAGTTTTGTAAAGAAAAAAAAAAGATTAGTTAGGAGAGAAAAGAAATGAAATTCATTGGAAATAAAAAGTTTTACTTTCAAATTTAAAAGGGTAAATTTAGTATATCTATGAGATATCTTTTTTTTTCCTCTTCTTTTCTTTCCACTTTTAGGAAGAAAATTTTTTATGTTAAAAAATCACTCCATTTTTTTTTCTTTTTTTCTCACATAAAACTCATAAACGAAAGAAAATAAGAAATTTTCTCTCGTAATATTTTCTTTTTTTTTTCCCTCCAAATCTTTCCATCCAAACATATTACAAGGGTTTATTATTTGTGTAGTCCATTTTATAGAAATTGTCTCTCTCTCTCTATAATAAAATTACGAAAATTAATACCTTTGATTTGCACAATTATTCACTTCGCACCCCATGTATAATCCTTAGATTCAAGTAGGCTTGAATTTTGAACAATTGTTCATTCTTTTTTTTTTTTTTAATGATCAATCGGTATTTAAAATATAAATTTTAAATAATTTAATTTAAACATTGTCGGAATCAATTTAAGAAAACTTTTTCAATATATATTTTTTTATTCTCAAATTTTAAATATAAAAATTAATTAAAGGATTTAATATCCAACCCGTTTATTAATCCAGTTGTTCATTCTTTTGTACAAATGGAATCTCATGGGTTTTATACAAGACCCAAGTCATATATCAAAGAGTCGAAATGGGCAATTGTTTTGAGAATTCGGACTTTTGTCCCCGCCCACTTGAAGGGGAAGGAAATTGTTGGTATCAAAAATTATAGCATACACAATGAAATAAAATCATATATAAACACACGATATTTACATGGTATGACTAACACATTTACATTCATGATTTTATTTATTTATTTTTTTTGGGGTAATAAACATTCATGATCTTCATTCTTGATTTTTGGCTACCTATACTAACCTACGATTTTTAAGAAAATCAGACCAGTTTTGTATTTCCAATTGAAAGTCAATTTTTATATTTATTTTGCAATATAAACTTAATTAAACTTAAGAGTAATAATGGAATTTTGTATATAAATAATAAAAAATACTTAAAAAGTGTTATTTACTTGTCTTGTTTATGATTTTGACTTTTTGGAAAATAAAAAATGTGAATTCATGAAGTTTTTTTTTTTTTTTTTTGGCAAAGTTATATTATCTTTTATGAATATTTAAATTGATATTTTATTTTTAAAGATCTGATTATATATTTTTTTATTTTTAAAATAATATTAAAAAACTAATGGTTAATAATTAACTCAATTAATTAATTAAATCGATTGAATTATAATTTTTAAGAAAACGGGTTTATGCGCCCGTGAAATATGAAAACTTGAACAAACTACGTAAGCAGCACCGTTTGGAAATGCTAAATCTTACGGGTGGTTTTTAGCGACGGACCGCCATCATCACACATGTTGAATTTCATTTATGTTGGATCGTCTTTTCTCAGATTATTTCATAAAATATTGAAAAAATGAAACAAAATTATAAAAATATTGTGTATTTTTTATTCAAAAAGTAGAGAAGTCAATTTGAAAGAAATTGATTTTAAAATCAATTTTTTTGAAATCGACTTTCAAACTGTTCAATGTCCTGTCCGATAGTTTTTTTTTTTTTTTTTTTTTTTTTTTTAAAGAACAAAGTCGATGTTGCGAAGATCAAATTTAATGTCGATTCCACAAAAATCGATTTCGGTGATTTTATTACTAAATATATTCCTGACCGACGGTTTTGTTGAATGCATGACCAACTGAACGAATTTTTTGAGGAAAAAAAAGGTGGCCTGAAGTTGACTTTTCGTAAGTAGACTTGCATATAAATACCCCACGAGTCAATGCTCATTTGTATCCCGAAACAAACTCTCCTCTTCCCAAACTCTACTCTTCCTGAAACAAACTCTTCGTCTTCCCTCTAATGTTGACCGAAAGCCTCTGCTGCCGAGCAGATCAAGACTTCCCGATGATTCTGGCATTCATTCCTCGGCGATTCCGACATTCAGTAAAAGGTATGTTTTGCCCTACAAACCTCCTTTTCTGCGAATTTCTCTTCTACTCAGACCCTGAAATATGTATATATACACACACACACTATTTATATATATATATATATATATATATTGGAGGTGGGTTATGACTCTACAGATATCAGTTCCTTTTTTATTTAAACAGTAGCCATCAATGGATGGATGCACCTGCAAAAACCACAAGAGGGTACTCCGACGAGGAGGTTCCGACACTTAAGTCAGTAAAGAGCGGTTTTCGATTGAAAGAAAGAGACTGGGAATTGAGGGAAGCTCTTCCCTGTGATCAGTGCGCCCAGAGTGTTATGCCTAGACAGCGTATCTCGTTCTGAGAGTTTCTTGGATAACTTATACTTCTGAGAGACGTGCGCTGCTAGGAGATTTCAACCCTTCATTCATTCTCCAACTGATCTGGGAATCTTGGATATTAATATTATGAGTTGATTACGATCCTCATTTATCGGTAGAATTACCATTTTTGGGAGAGGTACTTTCTTTACTCGAAAATCCGGGATTTGCCGTTATGAAATAGGAGATTGAAGTTAAGGGAATTATAACATTCCTTCAGAATTGCTAGGGGTATTGCACAACGCTCAATCGCTCAATTGATTAAGGGACCCTCATGACCCATCCGATTAAAGAGTTGATGTCTGCTTGCTCGATCGGGGCGATTACCTTTGTTCGGTGAGTTACGTTCGGCTGGTGAGGCGATTGAGACCCTATCGTTCAGTAGAGCCGGACAACTGAGACCCCTTGGTAGATCATCTGGGTGGCTATGACCCTTTGATAGATTATTATGACGATCGTTAAATACTAGTCCGTAAGTGCTCTTCGTGGGTTTCTTGAGAATTGACTCTTTTGGTTTGAACCTTGGACTATATCTCATCATTTGCCCCTAACTTATGGTTTTCTTGGAAAAGAAAAGTCATAAGTAAAGGTTTGTGAAACGTGTTTTGTACGTTATGAATATATAGAGATGCTCCGCCCATTTTGATTCGCCCATTTTGTATGCTAGGAACGCGGGTATGTCTTATCGGATGCGACTTTCTTCATAGGGAACCGAAGGTAATTTACTTCGGCATTTATGACTTGCGTTTGTGTTGATCCATTTCATCTTCTCTGAATTAATTGAGGCTTCTCCTTTTTACTGTTATAAATAGCCATGATGTGCATCCACTTTCTTTCGTAGAGGATTGATACTATTCCTTCATGGTCGCTTAGTTGAGAATGATCCTTTCCGAGGGTCTATTTGTGAGGTGTTGTAGCGTGCAATGCTCCTTGACGAGGTGACTTCTGTTGGAATGAGATCTCATTAAAGAAGAAAACTACTGGAATAGGATCTCATTATGTTGACCGTCCACTTTGGTTAGCATAATTTGATTCCTTGCTATCGAGAGGGTGCATCTTGTATCGCCTTGCATAGTCTTCTCCGGTTGGTCCTTGCCATCCAGGCGCGGTAGGAGTGTTTCTCATACTGTTTTTTGGATGGGTGGGTCGAGTTCGGGTCGCTTTGGTGGGACAAAACCCGAACTTGTCTCCTTTTTTCCCTAGCGCTACATTGCCATACTATTCGGTCGTGGGGATTGTGCTCTTCCTTGGTTGTTGGGTCATTTCCTTATTCCATGACAATTGTTGAGAACTGCTTGTGGAAGAACATTGTTGTGTATTTCTCTTAGTATAATTAGTTCGACCTAGGGGCTTGTGTATATTTTTTTGTAACCGAGCGCGATCTTGCGTATACGAAAAGATGGTGTTTTACTTTCTTGAATTTGGCTTCTTCCCATTTTCCATTCCTTGTCTGGTTGTATATCTTGCTCGCGATTGGTCGCGTGAGCACTCGTTGTCGGCCACTTGAGCACACTAGAATCTCCCTCCAAGATGAAACTTAACATCTACCATTCAAGTTTAGTTTCATGATGCAGTCTTTTACCCATTTTTTCTACAAAATAATCTCTACAAAGATAAAAAAAACAAAAAATAGATGCAAAGATTCATATGGGAATCTAACTTATTATATTCTGTAAAGTACAAAGGAGAGAGATTTATAGTGTTCAATAGATTTCCTAGAAAAAAGTTATCTTGGAGTGAGCTATATAACATGTGTAACTTATTGGATGTTGAGGAGACAAGTGAAGTTAAAATGTACTTTAAACTTCCAACTTGTAGCATAGATATGGGTATGGTTGGGATAAACATTGAGGAAAACATAAAAGTTATGCTAGAAGTACATGAATATAAGTTTGAAATTAACTTATACGCAGAAAAAGGGTACAAAGCAAGCAAATTGTGTTCACTCTTGTGTGTCATAAAGGGAGAACTTTGGGTCATGTCAAGGTAATATTGGATAGGGGGATGATGCTTATGGGCCTACAACAAGGGTTAAACAAGTGGAAGCAAAATCAAATAGTCAAAGTGGTCCAAAGCAAACAACACCTGTGAAAAACATTGGATAAAATTAATAAGAAAAGAAACTACAGAAAGAAAACTCAAAGAAATTGATAATGATGATAATTCAGAATTTTATGATCAAGCAGAGTGGTTGAAAGAAGGGTTGGAATACTTAGAAGATGAAGATATCTTTAAGGGTTTAAAAAATAACTTTCAGGAACAACATATTCATCAGGGAGCCCATGTTGAAGAAGAAACCCAACAATAAGAGGTGTGGACTAATGGTTTATTTTCAAATGAAGAATGGAATAAGAGGGAAGATCTACATGATAGAGAATTGCTAGATAAAGTCACAGTTGGGGATAATGAAGGGTCTATGTGTAGATCAAATTTCCTAAGCTTTGATCTTGAAGTTTAAATCAGGAAAGAAAATTTTGAACACAAAGTAAGGTAGAAATTTACAAATAAAAGACACTTTAGGAAACATTTAGTTGAGTGGCATGTTCGAGAGGGGTACACATTCAACTACCTTAAATATGACTCAAATAGAATCATGTAATATGCAAGAAGGGGTGTTCTTGGAGGCTACATGCAAGTCAAGTTCAACAGGAGAAGACATTTCAAATCAAGACATTATGAGGGTCTTATGAATGCGGAATAGAATATAATAATGGACATGTAAATGCAAGATATCTGAGCAACAAGTTTCAATGTAAAATCAGGGATGACCCAATCCACAGTCTAAAAGGGTTGTAGACCACTGACGGGAGAGAACTCATGCTTGATATCAGTTTGAGGTAGGCCTATAGAATGAAAAAGTATGTATTGGAGGCTATATATGGTGCTAATGTTGATCAGTATCACAAGATAAGAGTCTATGCCTAGCAGGTTTGCATGATATGCCTGGTATTCATGTCACCACACAAGTTGAAAGATACAATGTTAATGAATTGCCCACTTTTCAAAGGATGTTTTGGTGTTTTGATGCCATGAGGAGAGAATTTTTTAAAGGATACATACCAATTATTGGGTTAGATGAGTGTTTTCTGAAGAGTCTATTCAATGGTCAATTACTTATAGCAATGGGAAGGGATGGTAATGACATGTTTTTAATTACCTTAGCTGTGGTAGAGGCCGAGAGATATGAAAGTTGACAGTGGTTCCTACTTGAGCTGAAGATTGTAATTAGTGTTGGCATTAAATCTCCTTGGTCATTCATATCGGACTGGTAAAAAGGGTTGGTTAAATCACTTCAAGAAATATTTCCACATTTTGAGCATCGAGTATGTGTGAGACATCTATATTAGAATTTTAAAGAAAAGTTTAAGGGAAATGAGTTAAGAGATTTTTTCTTGGGCAACGACATCAATAGGTAATATGAGGGACATTGAAAGAGCTATGGCTAATTTGGAGAGAGTTGAAAAAATTACAGTAAATTGGCTGAAAAACAAACCCTCCACCTATGGTCAAGAGCACAATTTGGTCAATCATGTAAGAGTGATATCCTAGTCAACAATTTGAATGAAAGTTTTAACAACTATATACTTAAGGTAAGGTTAATGGCTATTGTGGAAATGTTTTAGTGATAAAGAAGAGGCTTATGAAGAGAATACAAATTAACTGAGCAGGCATAGAGAACTATGGGGAACATATTTGTCCAAATATTCAGCAAAGGGTGGAAAAACATAAGATATTTAGCAAATTCTGTATTGCAACTTGGTCAAATAATTATGAGTATGAGATAACAAAGACCTTTAAAGTTGATCTTGGCACTAGAACCTACACTTGTGGCCTATTTCAGTTGACTAGAATTCCATGCCCTCATTCAATAGCAACCATTCATAATTCCAAGAAAGCTGTGGATTCATTTATTCATTCTTGTTATAGTAAAAAAAATGTACTTAAGGACCTATAGGTATAATATTACTGCCATGACTTCTATTCATTATTGGGATAATTATGAATGTTTAGAACAAGTCAATCCTTCTTTTATTAGAAAGCAATACAGAAGATCTAAGAAGTTGAGAAGGGATGCTGATGAGCCTATCATCTCAACCCCATCCACCAAAAAAGGTCTAACAGTTCGCTACAAGAGGTGTTTCTAGTCAGGTCATAATTTTAGGACATGCAAGAATTCGATTAACCCTAATAGCAAATTCAACAAGGTCAACAAATTATGTTTTTATTGATATTTATTTAATTAATTTCAATTTTTTATCATATTGTTAATATCAATTCTTTTATTGATTTAAAGACCAACATGGTCCACTATTTTTCAATAAGTTGGGAGTAGCGTTAATGATGGGGATAAGCTTCAATTTGCATCCCAAAACCACTATAGCATAGGACACTGTTGATGTTAGACCATCCAGAAGATTGCACAAGAGCACAAGAATTAGGAAAACACTAAATAAATCCTCTATATTCATAGATTTTGTGGACTAGTTTGGTTTGCTGGAATTGGTGTATAAGCTGTGAATAGATATCCTAGAATTGTTGGTCTACGGTACTGTTTGTACGCTGAACTTTTGCTGGAATTGTTGAAATGGGCTATGAATATATTGCATTGTAACAATACTAAACTTGAATTCTAACATTATGCTAGATCTTTGAAATAACTATCTTGCATTGGAACAATGCTAAACTTGCATTGTAACATTTGTAGGTAAGTTGATGGTGAATGGTTACCTGTAATTAAATGATAGCCACCACAAGCATAAGAGTATATATATATATGTATATGCAGTGTCACCTAAATATGTTGACTAAATTTTGTTGATAAAACTAAGTTTTGATGATGATAAAAATAAAAAAGTGGAAATCAGATTTGAAAATGATCTGGAAATTGAGTTTTGAACGGCCAACCTATAAAAATTAACAAACAATTATGCATGCTAGATGACCGTGAGCACCTAGTGCACTTGAGCGGCCGACAACGAGTGCTTGCGCGATCGATCATAGGCGCCTAGTGCATTCGAGTGGCTGACCATGAGCACTGGCATGGTTGACCATGATATTGTCTCTTTGTCTTTTCATAAAGCAAATCTACACACTCTCTCTCTTCACAAGTGTACATAAAGCAAATCCCATGCAATATTGTCTCTACCTCTCCATGTGTATATAAAGACACATAATTAAAAGTCTTTTTGACTTTTCAAACCCACACTCTCTCTCTTCACATGTACAAAACTTCAAAACTCAAAATAAAATATTCTCTCTCTCTTCAAGTGTCCACAATTACATAGAGCCAAAAGCTTTTCTCACACGTCCAAATATCACCTCTGTGTGTGTGTGTGTGTGTTCATGTTCACACACTCTTATCCATTTCTTGAATTTTAGCACACACCTCCAAGAACAACAAAATCATTTCGTCTTCTCATTTCATTTCATCTGAGCCCTCTGTGCACACTGATCATAACCATTCTCCAAATTGTGGAAACTCCTAAAGATAACACAAAACCTCACCTTCTTTCTCTCCACGTGAACTCTATTGTTGTCTTCTTAAATTTTTTCGGCACACACCTCAACAAAGCACTCCTCCTTTCTTTTACGTATTCTCATCTGCCAAATAAACTTTATCTACTCTTAAGCTTTATCTGATAAATAAATTTTGGCAAGCTTCTTCTTATCAGCAACCACAAGCTCTCTTTTATACTCATGCATGGAAAATTAATAAACTGGGAGTCTCTTCAAAAGATAGATTTAAATATGCAGAATATTTACATCAATTCAAGTTGGATTATCTTCCCCAATAAGAAAATTTATGATAAGACAGTTAAAATTTTCTTTAATAGTATAGAAACAGCTGTGAGGAGTTAGAAGAAGTATGTAATAATATATACATTGTGATTGAGAATCAACCATGCCCTTGTGCATTTGAGACATACCTTGATAGTCAAGAGACTGTTAGAAATCTCAGGGTTACATGTAGTGAAAGCAGACTAGAATGGATTGATTACCATCTATGTGAATTATTTCTGCAATCGAAGTTAATAGATGATACTAAAGTTGTGTTTGATGACTATAATACGAAGGATGTCAATACAAATGCAACAAACCTAGGATTACATGGAAGGATTTTGCACTTTTTGGTCACTCACGTCATTAAACTAAGAGGAGATTATATAACTATCACAAGAGAAGATTTCTAGCTCATGGTATGTATTATCAGAAGAAAGAATCCAGATTTGTATATCTTAATTCCTTACTTTATGATTGCAGCCTGAGTGTCAAAAGGTTCAAACCTGCCTTATGCCAGTATGATAACTGACATTTTAAGAGTTCGTGGGGTTAGCTTACATAAAGAAAATAAGATAGAACTCTGTATGGAAAACACTATAAATATCACGTCCTTATGTAGAGCTAACTAGATTTTTGAGAATGGTGAATGGGCCAATCTGAAGAAACGAGACAGAAATGTAAAACAATTTTGGCAAGAAGGAAGGCTAGAAGGAAGGTGTAAGGAGCCTAAAGATTACGAAACTCAATATTCACTTATACTAACACAAGGTTCCTCTTATTCTGATTATAGGTTGAATGAATTCTTTGAACGTATGGACACCATGCAAGCAAAAATCATAGATAAAATTGATGGTTTTGAAACTAAGGTAAATGAGAAATTTGTTAATATGGATTTTAGAATCCAAGAGACTGAAAGGGATGTGGAAGAAGTTAAAAGAGATCTGGGAGAATTTAGGAAATAAATTGAGAAAGATCTAGGTGAGTTTCAAAAACAAATCGAAGAAGATCACCAAGACTTTCAATAGAAACTGATGCACATGTCTAATAATTAGAAACTTATCATCAACTTTGTTCTAAGTGTAAAAAACAATTTGATTAGACCATCCTCATCTATCTCACAACCTTGAGCTCTTGCTCCTAACCCTTTTCCGGTACGAACCTCCTCTCAGAATCCATTTAGTATTTATACTACTATTATTACCACCACTCAATCTATGCCTACCATGGTACCCACACTATCTTCCTCTCCATTTGACATTTATTCCTCTGCCTCCACTTCCTCCACCAACAAAAACAAAGACAAAGTTGAAGTTAGGCCTAAAGTTCGAAACATATGATCCTGTTTATGTAATCTAAAATATTTTATTACTGATGTCTATGATATCTTCTACGTTTTATTAGTGTTTTCTTCTTATAATCTAAAATATTATATATTGTATTTTACGTTTTTTTCCTATATTTGCTCATCAAAGTATGTTTACTTTGGTCATTACTAACAATTATGCTAAACTTGCATTTAAAATTCTAGAAAAGATATAAGAAAAGAGTCTTGATAACAAATTATAAGCGATATTCACAAAAGACAACAACCGACATTCAAATTACAAGCGCAATTAATTCCTCATTTCGCACAACAAATTATAAGCGACATGATAGCCACTACAATGAAGATAACCATAAGACACTTAGTAAATCTCAAATTTCCTTCCAAAGCTTGTATTCATGCCAAATTTAATCCATTTTTAGGTATTGCACTATCTACATTTGGACTCTCAAATGAGCTACATGTATTCCATGTTTGCCTATCGATTACATTTGCTTTGTTGCTATGCTTCTGAACCCTTTCTCTTTCTCTATTTATTGATTGACGCCATACAAAAAACTCATATTCCTTTCCTTCACACACAAAATATAGCAACCCTTTTGAAAGCTTTTCAGAATCCACAATTTTTTGGATAGCCCGGTTGCTACAATCACACCTTTGATACTGGAATTTGGGTTTTCTTGGTCCTCCATTGGCAGTACTTGAAAAAGAATTATGATTTTGTTTAATAAAATACATGTTCAACCTCAAGCTCAAAACTCTACATGATGAAGGGAACGGGAACACATCTGGCAAATGCAACTAAAATGGATGAACAAATAATGAATGCAACTAAAATGGATGATTTGAATAGATCTGGGCATTACAAAAAAAGTTTAAATCCCAAAACCCCACATAATTCGTGGATTGAACTAAGAACAAAAAAATAAAATAAATAACACATTAAATCCCCAAACTCTCAAATCTGGGCATGATTTATGATATGAACAAAAATAAATCTTAGTATAAGATGCTACCTTCACAAATTTTCAACTAATGATTTAATATTTGAGGAAGAGATGCTACCTTCATAGCTCGACATTGGTTTCTTGTCTTGCTTTGTTAGGGGGAAGTTGTAATATTAATATTCTTGTAGTCAGACTTTGATTTGAATTGGGGGTAATTTTGGAAGGAAAAATTACATGTTGAACAACTAACACAAATACATGCACATGTTTCACAATTTACTTAACGTTTGTTCAATTCTGTCTACTTGCCAAACTTTTTAAAAGTACAGGAGGATAAGTGAATATTTTTTTTGTCATAAGAGAGGTATGTGATTTTCAGTCAAATCACAGGGAGAAAAAGTGTAATTTACCATTTTTTAAAACCAACACACTATATCTAGGATATAATAAATATATAAAATTGCTCTTCCTGTGAATCAAAATTCAAACTTTGAACTCATCGAAACCCTAAATGTACTTTATAGAAAAAGAAAAAAATTCTTATCCAACAGTGACTTCGAATCTCACCTTCCCACTCTGAAAAATATTCAATACTTTCCCACCCACTGAAATGATTCCAAATGCAAAACTTTCCCGTCACTCAAAAGAAAAACAAAGTATTTTTCGGTTAAAAACTTTCCCCTTCGATCTCACCTCCAAAATATTCGTTATTTCCCCCCTCTCCCTCTATCTCTCTCTGCAAGGGAAAACAAAGTCTTTTAGGGTTTAAAAAACAACATTTTAAGAGGGGGTATAATGGGCACTTTACGATGCCCTTTTACGTTTTCATTAATTTTGAAATATTTCGTTAACTTGTCACACATTTGTTGCAGACATTTGCAAAGCCATATACAATACATGTGACCTAGCAAGAAGAGGTAGTAAAAAAAGAGCACTTGACACACTAGTAGTGCCTAAGCTAACGATGTAGCTCGAGTAGAGTGCCGAGCGCACAAGCTAAGGCACCGAGTACTCGAGCAACTGCGGGCCACCAACCAAGCCCACTCATGATTTGGAGACCTTAGGGCCCTTAGAGCCTCAGAGAGCCCATGGGCCTCAACCCAACTCGTATTAGCCACTGAAGAAGGATGCTCGAGCTAGAGCCCATGCCTAGCATGAGCCATGATTTTGAGCATGGGCCATCAAATTAGTTAGGACTAATTTCGAATAAAAGAATCAAGCATTTTAGAGACCCTTGAAGTTGTTTTTAATGCAACATCAATGGAGGACAAAGGCTCGAGCAAAATAAAGAAAAGCTTAGACAAGAGACCAAGATTCCTGAATACATGTGATTTTTAAGGAGCACTGGCCAACCTACATGCAATTCAAAATCTACTTTGAGCATTCTTTTTAGTATGGTAAGAAACTCCAGAATACCAAAAATTAGCCAAAATTCAAATGATTGCTTGATGAAAAGAAAGTTGGGACAAAAGGCCTAGAAAAAAGGACATGATTCTTAAGGAGCATCAAGCAGCCTTCATGCAATTCCAAATCCACTTCAAGCAATCTTTCTAGAATGGTTAAAATGTTCAAAATACCAAAAATCAGGCCAAAAGTAGAAGGATTGCTCAATGAAGTTCAAATGCCCTTGAAAATAAAAATTTACCCCTCTTTTTGCATGGGAAGTTTAGAACTCAGATCTTGATTGTATCAATGCAAGTTCTACAGTCAAAATGCATGCCAGCATGAGGAAAATGCGTGGGAAGTTATTGGTTAAGGATCTCCATTGTTTTGCTGAGTTTCTTTAGAGATTTTCTTGGTTTAGATTCCTTACCAAGTAGAACTCTTATTTGACCTTTTGTTATGTTAGAACTTTTGTTTTCTTATAAAACCTAGATCTAGGATTTAAAGTTTCCTTGTATAACTCCTTAAGGTTTTCCCATAAAAAGCCTAAGGGGAAGTTTATGCCAATCATCCTTTTAAGTTAATTCAAGTGAAGTAAGTTAGTCTTTCACTCTATTCTTTGAGAAGCACGAAGGAAGTTTATTTCCTAAGTGTTACACCACTTTTTTGCAGCCTTTAGGTTTAGGAAAGTAAGGCAATCGAGAGGTTTGAGAGAAGCCATAACTATCCCCACATGAATCTGAACGCTAACCTCCACAAAAACCACCATCGCATAACCACCTTCACACGTGACATAGGTGCTGTGTGAAGATTGTTTACACCCCATTCATCAACCCAAACCTTCACCAAACAAGGCCCCAATAGTTTTCGGTGCTTTAATTGAGAGGCAACATCCAAGCCAATCAAAAGGGACACACAAAATTTAAATTACCCAAATCGAGAACCATTCCCACCATGGCTGAAAAGCAGTTCACTCAAAGAGAGTGTTTGGATGCTATTGAGGCTCAACTTGAGTCTTCCAACACTTACTTACATGAGAATAAAGAGGAGATGAGTAAAATTACCCAAAATGTGCAAGCTCTCACTGATTTGATACAAACACTATAAACCCATATGATTGCCCGACCAACAATGCACCCTCGCGGAGTCCTAACCACTTCACATGTTCCTCAACTAATTTCCTGTGATGAGGGTCGTAGATCTAAATCACAAAAGTCTAGATCCGAGTCCTTAAATGAGGAGGATGAAGTCTCTTTTAGCCAAGATGACCAAGACTGGTTGATAGAAAGGAGGCTACCGAGTGCCTAGGCACCAAAAAGCCCACAAACTCGATTTTCCCAAGTTCAATGGGGAGATCTGAGTTCTTGGATATCAAAGGTTGAATTTTCCTACTACCCCGCCAACTCTTTGGAGAGACTAAAAATTTCCTAATTTTACTTGGAGGAGGAGGCACAATAATGGCTCCAATGGTTGAAAGAGAGAAATCTTGAGAAGCATAAAGACCTCATTTGGAACTAACTAACCAACGAGATTTGGGGACACATCTTATGTTAACTACAATGAAGCCCTCTCCAAACTGAAACAAACCAGTTCCCCAAGAGAACATCAAA